>MCJB01017102.1:3793-140219 GCA_002018475.1 Nicotiana obtusifolia
TTTTTTTTGAAAAACGAAATTTAAGAATTAGAACCTAAAACTAAGGCACGAAGAACAGGATTGGGATTGTAGAAACAAACCCTTTCCAAGCTCAACTGATGCAATATAAAAAGAGGAAACAAGAAAACAAAAGATAGAAGCAAGACGCTCAATGAACTATCAAGACAACAAGTCGGAACTAGTCTACTTACCTTCTTGATGAAGTCACAGAGTACCTATACTATACGAACAACCCTCAAGACAACAATGGTCTTGCAAACTGTTCGATCAAACAAAGGAACAAGTTCAATTTTGAATCACACCAAAATTGGACAAGTTAATTCACACGATTTTGGGAGCAATGTGCTGCCGTTTTTTGATTGATAATAACGTCAAAAGGTATCAAAATGATGAAGTGTTTAGGCTTATATAGAATGAGCCATTACCTAAATCAACTAGGAAAAGAATAACTAGTTAACCTAAATCAACTAGGAAACAACTAATTAACAAAAAGGCCACAATTTGGCTAATTTAAAGAATAGTCACGCAGGACCAAACAAATAAGAATTAATGTATTCAATAACTACATAATAATACAACATAAACACAAATGTACATCTTCAACACAAGATTCGTCCGTAGCAAGATTTATGGACGCTTGGATCTTCTCCAAGGCTAACCAACGCCTTTTCTTGTCTTGTTCATAGATGGCATTGATAACACTTGATCAAATTTATTTGCATCAATAAGCTTGAATACGGGAAATATCCATGCCCTCTATCAAGGAGGCTGTCGTGCACTCATTTATCAAATGTGGTCCCAATCCGTTCACCAAACAAATGAACCCTATCACTCATCTCGCCCACCATATGGGGAGCATACCTTGCTAAGGAATCAAACTGCATACTATACTCTTGCACACTCATGTTGCCTTGTCTAAGATTCAAGAACTTATCAGCTCTAGCTCGTCGTACATCAACTGGCAAGTAGTGACGAAGAAACGCCTCAGAAAATTCCTTCCACACAGGTGGGGAAGCATTTGGACCCCTGGATTTCTCCCAACTATCATACCAGAAAATTGCTAAATCCCGTAACTGATAAGAGGCCAACTCTACTGCCTCTGTATCACTGGCATGCATAACCCGCAGTGTGTGATGAATCTGATCAATAAAAGTCTGCGGGTCCTCCTTAGGATCTGATCCGGTAAACACTGGAGGATCCAAATTAATAAAGTCACGAACCCTCGCACTAACCTGTCTATCAGTAGCACCGGTATTCTGCCTTTGAATCTGAGAAGCTACCAAGCTAGTCAGCAATTGTACTGCAGTTTGCAAGTCCTGGTCTATAGTACCAGATAAAGAAACTGGGGAGGCTGGGTGGCTTCTAATATTCTCCGGGGAAGGAGGAGTAGATGAGTTTCGAGATGGCATCTCACTCTGAGGCTCACTTTGGCCTTCTCTGGCTTGGGGCAGCTGACTGGTACCCGCTCCTGCATCTGTACCAAGCCGTCTACTACTTGTTTACTTCCTAGTCGAAGGCATCGCTGAAGAAAAACAGGGCGAATGTTAGAGACGAACACTTACGACTCAACTCTACGCACGATCTAGATTTACGAAGAAAGCAACATTCCTAGATGTCAGACAGCCTCCTGATTATAAATGTGGCGCGCTACACACCCATAATCAGGACTCTACTAGACACGGCTCATAGACAATCCCTAAGACATGACCTGCTCTGATACCAAGTTTTGTCACGACCCAAGCCGGAGGGCCGCGACTGGCACCCGGACCCTGCACGCCGGCGCCCGCCGAGCAGGGTTCGGGTGCCAGTCGCGGGCCGGCATCAAGTCGTGATTCAAATGAAAGCTATTACATCAAATTGTGTAATAAATCTCAATGTGCTTAACATAACATTCTTAGTTGTTCAATATGTGGACTTAAGGTCTTGAATAGAGAAGCTCTGTTGTTGATGATCCGTGATCATGTTTGAAGGTGAAAGAGATGAACATGAGATATGAAATACGGCCAACGTGCCAAAAGTAACCTTGTGTTATGGCCATTGATGCCAATGAACTGAATGATATATAAAGATAATGAAATGGGTTGTCTATCCTTTAAATAAATAAATAAACACCCTGGGAGTATCGATAGTCACCAAGGAAGGGTAGGTTGAAACAACCTAACCCCGAAACTACACGTGCCGGTGTATGAATGATTGAGGGGTAAATCCCCGTGATAATGTGATGAGACTTTTTCCCCTTATATGGGATGAGATTGGTGTGTTGAGATGTTTCCCCTTAAATGGGATGAAATTATTGCTAGCAAGATGTGATGTGATGTCGACCCACACGGCATTGTGGAGAGACGGCTTAGCCGATCGGGCCGAGATCGGACGCCATGCTGCACACATGGTGGTATTGTGAGTGTATGTCTCTGGGTGAGACGGCTTAGTCGTTCGGGCTGAGATCGGACTATGTGCTAAAATACGATTGTATTGGTGCTTCAAATATCCAAACCTTAATTACTGAAACTTACTTGAAATTTACTTTTCCTCTAATTTGACACTTTGATATCGTTTGAGTCTCTTATTGATTGCATGTTTTATTCTCCGTTTACTGTTACTCATTCTATTGAGAGGGTGTTTAGTTTTATATACTAGTACTATTCCATATGTACTAATGTCCCTTTTTGCCGGGGGCGCTGCATCTTTAATGGATGCAGGTGGTTCCGCAGCAGGTTACATTGATCATTGATAGCAGTACACCCCCTCTTTGGCAGATTTGGTGAGCCCCACTTCATTCGGGGTCATGTATCTTTTTATCCCACATGCATTATGTTTTGAGGTATAGCCAAAGCCTTGTTGCCGGCGTTCATTGTACTCTTTTGTATCTATTATAGGCTCCGTAGACATAGTGTGGGTTGTATATTGGTGTTGGGAAAGTCAAACTAGTTATGTTGTCTTTGAATCACTTGTTCCACTTCGAACTATAAAAGTGTGTGTATTTTGAGACATTAAAATGAAGTAACTAATGATAATAAATTTGTGTTGTGCACATGATCTCCTCCTTGTCTAATTAACGAGAATATATCTTCTCTTTATCCATGGGTGAGTTTGGATAGAAGGATTTCTAGCAAGCTTGCTCGACCGGGTTATCTCGGTTGAGCGTCGGTCACGCTCCCCGAGGTTGGGGCGTGACAGATATAATCATGAAATATTTTGTAAATTGATTAGAATCACTTATCCAATGTTTGAAGATGAAAATCCCTTCTCCAAATCGCCTCCTACCGAGTCTATGGTTCTAAAATATGAAAATGAGACTAAAATCCCGACTTCCTAACCTTTTGTTCAATTGCAGGTGTCACAATTGCGACATTGTGTTCCCATTTTCTAACCCTCACAATTGCGAAGGATGCCTTGCAAATGTGGCACTGACAGCCTATGTGGGAAGTTGCAAATGTGACATGGGCATCGCAATTGCGAAGCCTGCTTCCCTAGCAAAAGCAACAAAAATGTCGCAAACACGAAACTACCTCATCCCAAGTCATCTTCGCAATTGCGACTGAAGCATCACAATTGTGATACCTGAGACCCCCTGCTAAGTTCACAATTCCAACCTGGTGTTCGCAATTGCAACACCAGAGGCATCAGTACACCAGCAGTTCAGATTCAATCCAAAATCATTTCGCGACGCATCCGAAACTCATCCGAGCCCTCGAAGATCCAAACCTAACATCCACACAAGTCAAAAGACATCATTTGAACTCGCTCGCATGATCAAAACACAAAAATAACATCTAGAACTAGGAATCAAGCACCAAAAATGCATGAATTTCAAAGTAAGAACTTCTTGAATCGCAACTAAGCGTCCAAATCATATAAAAAAAACTCCAAATGATACCAAATTTTGCGGAATAGTTCTAAATAGCATAATGGACTATTCCAAGTCCCAAAATCCCATTCCGAACCCGATAGCCAAAAGTCAACCTATGGTCAAACTTTTAAACCTCAAATTGCCAATTTTTGGCAAAACAACACAAATCAACCTTCGAACTTCCAAATTCGAATACGATCATACACCCAAGTCCAAAATTTCACGATACGAAGCTATCGGGGACATCAAAATACCATTTTGGGGTCGTTTTCACAAAATTCAAAGTTTGGTCAACACTTCTAACTTAAACTTCTAAGCCAAGAACCAAAGGGTCTAAATCAACTTGAAATCTTCCCGGAACGAAACCAATCAACCCCGCAAGACATAAAACCTAAATTACACATGTGTGAAGCATCAAAAGAGAAAACAGGATGCAATTACACAAAACGACCGGTCGGGTCGCTACAGTTGGGCACATGGGTTGAGTTGAGTACAGCATTCCACCCCCTAGACAGATGGACAGTCCGAGCGCACCATTCGGATCTTGGAGGATTTGATACGTGCTTGTGTTATGGATTTTACGGGTTCTTGGGATTAGTTTCTTCCACTTGAAGAGTTTGCCTACAAAATAACTACCAATTGAGTATTCAGATGGCTCCTTATGAGGCTTTATATGGGAGGTGATGTCATTCTCCAATTAGTTGGGATAAAGTCAAGTTGATCCAAGATCGGCTTCGTACAGCCTAGTTTAGACAAAAGAGTTTTTCTGATAGGAAGGTTCTTGCATATATGGTGGGTGAGAAGGTGTTGCTCTAAGTTTCACCGATGAAGGGTGTGATGAGATTCGGAAAGAATGGAAAGTTGAGCCCTCGATATATTGGCCCTTTTGAGGTGCTTGAGACAGTGGGAGAGGTGGCCTATAAGCTTGGATTGCCACCTAGTCTATCAGGTGTTCACCTAGTGTTTCATGTTTCTATGCTCCGGAAGTATTATGGAGATACGTCTCAAGTTCTGGATTTCAGCACGGTTCAGTTAGATGGGTATCTGACTTCTGATGTGGAGCCGGTGGTAATTTTTTATCGACAGGTTCGAAAGTTGAGACCAAAGAATATAGCTTCAATGAACATTTAGTAGAGAAGCTAGCCAATCGAGGAGACTACATGGGAGACTGAGCAGGAGATGCGAAGCAGATGTCCACACCTATTTGAGACTCCAGGTATGATACTAGACCCGTTCGAGGACGAACGTTTGTCTAAAAGGGAAAAAATGTAATGACCCAGCCGGTCGTTTTGTGTATTGTAGCCCCGTTCCCCCATTTATTGCTTCTTCTATGTTCATTTGTGGCTATGTGACTTGCTAGGGTGGTTGATTTGGTTTCAGGAATGTTTTGGAGTGAATTAGGACACTTAGTCCCAAGGTTAAAGGCCTATTAGAAGAGGTGACCGGAGTTTGACTTTTGTGTAGACGACTTCGGAATGGAGTCTTGATGGTTCCAATAGCTTCGTATTGTTATTTTTGACTTAGGTGTATTTCCGATATTGATTTGGAGGTCCGTATGTTGGTTTGAGGCTTTTTGGTGAAAGTTAGAAAATTGAAGGGTTGGAAGGTTGAGAAGTTTCACCAAGAGTTGACTTTGCTGATATCTGGCTCGAATTTTGGTTCCAGAAGATGGAGTAGGTCTATTGTGTCATTTATGACTTGTATGCAAAATTTGAGGTCAATCGTAGTTGGTTTGATATGATTCGGCATTGTTTTAGAAGTTGGAAATTCATTATTTTCATTAGGCTTGAATTGAGGTGTGATTCGTGCTTTTAATGTTGTTTGATGTGATTTGAGGCTTTGGCTATGTTTGTATCATGTTATGGGACGTGTTGGTATATTTGGATGGGGTCTTGGGGGCCTCGGGTGTGATTCGGATTGGAATCAAAATTTTATTTGGACTTAGGAAATTGCTGAAGCTTAAGGCTTCTGGTATGATCGCACCTGCGAGGTATTGACTGCAGGTGCGAAGTCGTAGAAGCAACAGGCTTGTTGCAGGTTCGGAGGATGGCTGGGCTTGTCAGAGGCCGCAGATGCGAGGCACTTTCTGCATATGCGAGCCCACAGGTGCGAAGAAGTTTACCGCAGAAGCGGACTTAGGCAAGAGAGGCTGGAGTCGCAAAAGCGGAGTTTCTACACAGGTGCGGACGCGCAAGAGCGCATGAAGGGCCGTAGGTGAGCTTGGTCGGGAGTTAAGTGAATTCCGTAGAAGCAAACCTTTTACCACATAAGTTGTGTCGTAGATGCGACCACATGGACCGTAGGTGCGGTTTTGCCGGACAGAACATGTATGTCGAAGGGTTTGGCATTTTTCTCATTTTTGGACTTGCGGAGCTCGACTAGGGGCGATTTTTGAGAGACTTTTTCCTACAATTGAAGAGGTAAGTGAAGATTCATCACTTTTATTAATAAATATCATATACTCCTAGATTATGTGTCTTTGAGGTGAAATTTAGGGATTTTTGGATCACGTATTGGAGAGTGAGATTTGGGGATTTAAGGGTCGACACGGCCGGTCTCGTTATCGAATGGGTGTTCAGAATTAGTGAATTCTGTTGGGATTCGAAGTGTGGGCCCGGGTTGACTTTTTGGTTTGACTTTTTGATTTTGGTTAAACACCTTAGCTTTATTTTTTCCTATAACTATTATTAATGGATTTAAGTTGCTTTGGCTAGATTCGAGTCATTCAGAAGCTGATTTGCGTGGCAAGGGTTTGTTGGAGCATTGAGTTGCGCACTTTAAGGTAAGTAATATTTCTAAACTAGGAATTGAGGGTATTTATCCCTGGAAAAACGTGTTATTTGTGTTGTGTTTGGGTGACGCACATGTTAGGTGACAGGCGTGTGGGAGTGCGCCGTGGTAAACATGATCCAGGTTGATTTTAGCACTGAGTTGCTATCAAGTCTTGTTTTATCTGCGCAATTCCTACTCGTTAGAGTAATTGAGCTGTGATTCATGTTTGAAATCATGTTTAGGCTATGTACTTATTCGATTCAGACCTAATGAAGTTATTTCTGCTTTTTTGAGTTATCTGCTTTAATTACAATTATGTACTTAGTCATGATTCTTCATTTGCATATCATAGCTCAGTCTCTGTTATCATTCGCTGTTACATCACATGTTATTATTGTTTGGGATGAGTAGTAAGAGATTTGTGAGCCCTTGAGACTTGAGAGATTGATGACTGAGGTGGGCTTGAGAGTCGGGTTGTGAGTGTTATTGTGGATCGGCCATTACGTGGCAGCAGGACTTATTGGCTTATTTATTATTGTGGATCGGGTTGCACGCTGCAGCAGGCCTTATAGGCTTTATATTAGCGCTTGGGCAAGATACGCCCCTCCAAAATCTTACATTCCAGCAGTGAGCGCATGCACAGTAATATATATGCACGTGACTTGGTGAGGGGCATTGATGCCAGTCACCGGTACAGTGCTGAGTGATTGTGTGTGGGTTGTGTGGGCATTTGGCAAACAGATTGAGAATTTCTGAGAGTGTGAGTACATGGGGATAACGATGTGAATCATTCATTTGGCATGCATATCTGACTAGATAACACCGTGAAATCAATCATTTGGCATGCATGTCTGACATGTAGGCATAAAGATGTACCATTCCTCATGCTAGCTGTAATTGATATGTTCTTATCAGTATTGGGCTTTAATTGTTGAACTTGTAAGCATGTCTAAATTTTTGTAACTTGAACAGGCTGATTTTGATAATTTCTCTGATTTGTTTATTATTTCTATCATCATTTAAGCTGTGTTGTCATTATATTGGACTATGACTGTCTTCTTTGAGTATGTCACTGCTTTCAACCCAAGGTTAGTTCTATTACTTATTAACTACATGGGGTCGGTTGTACTCATACTACACTCTGCACTTCATGTGCACATCCAGGCATATTTGGACGTGGTGATTGCTAGGTCTGTGCTTGTACCTGCTCAGAGACTTTGAGGTAGCTGCTATGACCCGCAAACCTTGACTCTCCTTCCTTTTATCTTCTTCAGTACTGTTCGATTACTCAGACAGTTGTACTAGAGTTTTGGTTTTTGTTGATACTTAGTAGTTCTCATGTACTCATTGACACCGGATTTTGGGGTGGTTGTAGTAGCATTTCAGTTATTTTTTTATCAGATGTTTATGAGATTTCCCAATGTTGGGCTTATTAAACATGTTTTATTCAAATACTTAGTTGTTATGTGATTTTCAGCTTGCCTAGCAAGTGTGCAAGGCGCCATCACGATAGGTTGGGATTTTGGGTCGCGACACTCCCTTAATTTAAAATCAAGCTTTTCTCCATTTTGAACTTCTTTGATCAGTTTCACAAGCTCCTCATCCAACTTCTGTGCTTCTTTTACCTGTTCAAGTAGAATTGGCTTGACTTGCAAACTAGCATTAATAAAGCATCAACTTTAAATGCAAGACAAGCATTCATGATTCTTAATTCAAGAAACAAGGGAAAAGGACTTAGAGATAAATCGGCAAAGGATTTGCGACATAGAGCATCGGAAAAAACATTGGCTTTACCCGGATGATAGCTAATTGTGCAGTCCTAATCTTTAATAAGCTCAAGCCATCTACGTTGTCTCAAATTCAACTCTTTCTGTGTACCCAAGTACTTCAAACTCTTGTTATCAGTGAATATATGACACTTTTCTCCATACAAGTAATGTCTCCAAATTTTTAAAGCAAACACTATGGCAGCAAGCTCAAGGTCGTGAGTAGGATAACTCAACTCATGTGGTTTAAATTTTTGAGAGGCATACCCAACCACTTTCTCTTATCGCATCAAAACACAACCCAAACCATGATGAGAAGCATCACTATATATCACATACTTTTTCCCTCTAGCTGATAGAGTAAGAAATGGAGCTTTAGCCAATAAAGATTTGAGCTTTTCAAAGCCATCTTGGCACTTGTCATCCCATACGAGCTTGATGTCCTTCCTCAAAAGTTTATTCAAAGGAGAGGATATAATGAAGAAGCCTTTGACAAACCTTCTATAGTATCAGACTAAGCCCAAGAAATTTCTTATTTCAATTGGACTATTAGGCGGTTTCCATTCAATAATAGCTTGAATCTTGCTAGGATCAACTCTCACACCCTCAGCTGACACAACATGTCCCAGAAAAGCCACTTCACTAAGCCAGAATTCACATTTGGGAAGCTTAGCATAAAGCTTTTTCTCCTCCAAAATTTGCAAAAAAATCTAGAGATGTTTATCATGATCTTCACTATTCTTGGAATATATTAAAATATCATCTATAAAGACCAGCACAGATTAATCAAGATAAGGCTTAAATACACGATTCATTAGATCCTTGAACACTGCAGGAGCATTTGTCAACTCAAATGGAACATCTTGCTCACTTACCCGTAGTTGGTAATACCCAGACCTCAAGTCAATATTTGAGAATAACCTAGCACCCTTTAGCTGATCAAATAAATCATCGATCCTAGGCAATGGATATTTATTCTTAATTTTTACCTTATTCAGTTTCTGGTAATCAATACAAAGCCGAAGAGTGTCATCTTTCTTTTTCACAAATAAAAAAGGAGCTCCCCAAGGAGAAACACTTGGGTGACTAAAACCCTTCTCAAAAAGTTCTTGTAATTGAATTTTCAACTCCTTCAATTCTGCCATAGCCATTCAGCAAGGAGTTAAAGAAATAGGAGTAGTTCTAGGAATAACCTCTATAGAAAATTCAACTTCCCTTTCCGGGGTAACCAAGGAAGATTTTCAGGGAAAACATCAGGAAATTCACATACAACTAGTATATCTTTAAGGCTTGAAATTTCTAGGTGTGTATCAACTATATGAGCAAGGTAAGCTTCACAACCCTGACTAATCATCTATCTTGCCACAACCGTAGAGATAATATTATATGTCAATGATCTTTCACCTTGAATAATAATGTGTGAAAATGTAGGAGCTTTAAAGGTCACACGTTTTGACCTACAATCAACTATTACATAGTTTAGTATCTATAAAGCCAATCCATGCCAATGATGATATCATAGTCTTGGAAAGTCATTTCAATCAAATCAGCAGGAAAGACTAGATTTTGAATCACGAAGGGACAACATCGATAGATCTGATTACAAACAACCTGATGACCCAAAGGACTTTTGACAAGCACACCACAATTAAGTCTCACAGATTTCACATTTTTAGGAAAAACAAGTGATGAGCAAATATAGGAATGTGTAGAATCAGGATCAAATAGTGTAACAACACATAATCCAAATAAGTAAAATTTACCAACAACCACGTCTTCCCCATCTTGGTCATCCATCTGTCTCATAGCATAAGCTCGCATGGTAGCTCTTAACCCACTAGCTTGATTAGCTCCACTTGCACTGGTTGTTTGTGTGTTTCTAGATCTTGCACCTCTATTCCTTTGAGAAAGAGTGGTAGTAGGTTTCTAAACTGAACCTTCAGTACACGGAGAAGAAATAGGGCTAGGATTAGGAAAATCCTTCACTTTGCGATCGAAGCTCCCACAATTAAAACAAACACCAGAAGCTTCCCCGCAAGTACCATAGTGATTCTTTCCACACTGTGCACAAGTGGATATTTGAGTCTTGCCATGTCCATAGTTTGGATTGCTAGCAGTAAAAAATTTTGATTTGTTTTGCTTATGATAAGGTGACCTGTGAACACCACCAGTCTTGGAATTGTCAAACTTCCCCCTTTTGGTGGGACCGCCATAATTTAAATTAGCTTTACTGAACCTGTTTTCATTTCTACTAGCTTGTTCCTTGTCAATTATTTCCCAAGTAAGAGTAGATGTGGAATTCTTTGACAAAATCATCCCAAGTAAGCACCGAGGTTTTTGCTTTGGCATTTGGTACACTTACCCACCAGCCATAAGCATCTCTTTGTAATAGTGAGATGGCATACTTATATTTGGCCGCCTCCGAACACTCTAATTGCTCATATACTCTCTCGATGCGCTCAGGCCATCGTTCAGCATCAGTAGGATCAACAGTGCCTTGAAACTCAACTCCACCCATTTTTCTCATTTTCTCAAAATTCTATTCATTAGGGTCAAACATTGTTCCAGCCAAGTGACGAAAGAAATCAGTTATTTGATGAAAATGAGTATCAACAATAGGAGTACTATGACTCATTTGAGGATGTGGCCTAACTCTTGCACCATTCCCACTTCAGATCCACTAGTATGAGAAAAATTAAGATTAGAAAAATATTCTCCAACCCTTCCTGTAAGTGAGGTTGGGCATAAGAGTTATCCGAACCCTCACGAGAGGCCATAACTTAAATCATATATAAGGGAGATCACGTTGCATTAGGGACATGTACATGACACATATGCACAATACACGCAATGAAGCATGTTAAAATGAAATAAATACACTAACAAGTCACAATAAAAGTCCTAGAATCACAAACGTAAAGCGCTGATATCAAAACTTGTAGCAACCCCTTTGGGAGGGTGCTATTTATGAAAAAACTAATTTACTACTTACAACATTGATAATATATTAATTTAAAAAGATATTCATAATAATTTAGTAGAGGAAATAGGCTCATGCGATAAAGGTTTCAAGTGCAATAAATTTATTTTTTAAAAATAAACTTCATAAAATTCCTTTAATGAAATACAATATCAAAGTATGAAGATAATGTGATACAACCCTTATTGAATAATCAACACGTTAAAGCAACTTCCTAACAAAATTATACTTTTCGTTCAACATCAGCACAGGTTTGTATTGTACATGAATTTCAAACTATCGAGTATAAAAGGACAACTAGTCTTCTCCTTTGTATAGATTTATAGACAAAGCGTAATTTAGCATATTACAAGATTTAGGTTATTAATACACCCTAAAATAGCAAAACAAGTCACCAAATTCAAGTTACAAGCTTATGGTCTTGAGATCCAACAAGCCTCCAAAATTACATATATAAGTTTAACATATATATCATGTACAAGTGCCAAAACTATACAAAACCTAGATGCATATGCAAATGTAATCTCCAAAAAATCTTTCGAAAAGTCTACTCCAAAAATCCCTCTTCAAAACTCTTTTCACACATTACCTATGATAGAAAATAATTATCGCTAAGCATAAAGTTTAGTGGTGTAAAAACTTTTAGTCTTGGAGCCATTAGATTCTCCAATTTTCCTTTTTCAGTCATAGGTAGCTCAAGTAAAACATAAGTTTAAAGCTAGCAAACAAATATATCAAAAGTATCTAATATCAAATCTTGAAGTGTTTCCAAGTATCAATATTAATGTTCAAGATTCAAGTGCCAAGAAACTGTATAACATCAATCCAAGAGAGTTTGACATATATTCATTTTTGCCCAATATGTATGTCATGCCATCATACTAAGCATAATCAGATATCAAGATGGACAGAAGCCCCAAATCAAGTAGGGTCAAAACCAATAGTCAATAGAATCAAGAACCATATTAAAAATGGCTTTCTAGTTCGTACTTAACACGGACAAGTTCCATAATTGTAGACAAACCACAAATCCAAACTCAAGATGGAAAAAGATCTGAATCAAGAGGCATGCCGAGATGAGTGACAAAGTCACTACTACAAGAAGGACAAAGTCCCAACAAGAATACAAAATAATCAAGCAATTAGTACGAGCAGGCGATTAGCGAATATCTTGCAATATTGAGATAATACCAATACAACAATGTAAAGTGAAGAGAAAGGAATCAAATGTTCAAGTTGTTTTCAAATATACAGCAAGTACAGATATTTCAAGATCAAGTTTATACAGAAACCTTGGTGTTTTACCACAAAACAGTTCTACCACAATTTGAGGACATTCGAATCGTCTACGCCATAGACCAACCAAATCCGTCCACTTCCTCAAACACTTCCCCTTAGATTTTACAAGGGTGTATATACTTTAAGTACATAATCAAATATCTATATAAGTTCAGTGATTTCAACATGTCGAACAAAACATGATATTAGTGAAAACCACCCTAAAAGTTTAAACAGAAATTCTGGACTATACCAATATCTTGTATTGTGGCTCAATTTTGCAGAAATAGATGGAAATATTAGAATTTGTGGTTTTCATGAAAGATGTATATATATGTCTTAGGATTCTAGTGAGTCTTTAGTTGCCCCACATATTAGTTTTGTACAAAGCGTTATACTCAAAATACTAATAGTAGTACATGGAGGGTTTGTAAAACAGTAAATCTAGGCACCACCTACCATGTACTTCATCACCCCTTTTTCGGGTAATACAAGCAAAACTATGTTTTGGAACCTAAAAAAGAGTTATAGAGCTATGAATATCACTTAAAATGGAGTTCAATATAAGAAGATATGATTTAAAAAAAACTAACAGTTGTCTAGTGTAAAAAAGGATTTAGTAACTTACCACAAAAGAGAGAAGAAACTTGAGCTTCACCAAGAACTAGTTTGGCTGGTTAATTTAGTGAAACATTCTGATGGTTTTCATGTAGTATTTCATATGAAAGAAGGAGAGAGGGTTGGGGTTTTCTTTGGCATGAAGGGATGCAGAATGAGAGGAGGTTATGGAAAAGCATGTCACAAAAGCAATATATATAAACTTTGGATAAATATGAAAAAGGTGGCTGCCCAAACTACTAAATATCTTTAGATTAATATGAAAGGTTTGCTGCCCAAAACATTATATATATATCTATTGTATTTGATAATAATTTATCAAAATGATATTAAGTATTAAACATAGCAACAATATGAATCTTCTTTTTACATATTAACACAATCTAAAGTAACCAATTTTCATATCATCAAATTCATTTAGGAAGTGTGAAGTAAAATTTATCCTCCTTATAAAGATGTTCACCTAAGAATTCAAATATTTGTCTAAAAACTTTGGAGTGTTACATTTCATGTTTCTATACTTTGGAGGTATAATGAAGACAGGCAGCATGTTCTGGACTTTAGCGTGGTACATCAAGATGAGAATTTGGCCTATGAAGAAGAGCTTGTAGCTATTTTGGACAGGCATGTTTGGAAGTTGAGGTCAAAGGAGACCGCTTCGGTGAAGTTGTTATGGAAAGGACAACCAATCAAGGAGGCTACATGGGAGCTCAATAATGCAGAGCAAATATTCACACTTTTCCAGCAGTTTAGGTATATATTTAAACATGTTCAAGGACGAATGTTTGTTTAAGAGGTGGAGAATGTAAAGACTCAATTGGTCATTTTGAGTTCTAGAATCCCATTCCCCTATTTGATGCTTCCCGTAGGTTGTCTTGATGATTTATGACTTGTGGGACTGGTTAATTTAGTACCCGAGGGGTTCGAGAATGATTTGGAACACTTAGTTCCTAAATAGAGGCTTAAAGTTGAAAGAATTGACAAAAGTCAATATTGTGGATTAATGACCCCGAATTGGTATGTTGGATCTTCCAATAGGTTCATATGATAATTTTGGACTAGTACATATATTTGGTTTCTGGTCTCGGGTTGCCAGGGATTGATTCGGCACTTCTAGTCGAAAGTTAGAATTTAGAACTTCAGAGAATTTGAGATTTTTGGTTTGATGCTTGATTTTTGATTTCAATGTTGTTTGTGGTGTTTTAAGCCTTCAGACAAGTTTGTATACGGTCTTTCTAGGATGATTGGACAGGGACCGAGGGGCTCTAGTGAGCTTCAGGGTGGTATCAGACCATTTTGAGCTAAGATGGTTGCTGGTTTATCTGCAATCTGGTACTCTTTGCAATTGTGTGGAATGTGCTACGATTGCATAGATTGATGGTGGAAGGGGTGGTCTTGTTATTCATGATCACGTGTCTAGGTGCGATTATGTGGTGTAGGCTTGAGAAGCATCACGATCGCGTGAGGACGTTCGCGATCACATAGGAATAATACTTTGGGGCTAGGGGTGTTGCTCTTGGCGATCACATGAGAAGTGTCACGATTGCATAGCGTGGGGAAGCAGCTGAATTGCGATTGTAGGGGGGTTGTCGCTATTGCGATTAAGGAATTTGGCCCAGGTGTATTCTATGTCTAGATTTGGAGATTTAGTTTATTTTTATCATTTTTGAGTTTTGGAGAACGAGAGGAGGAGATATTGAGGAGGAATTTCACTAAAATTTTGAGGGTAAATAAATTTTACTTGGATTTGATCATATATCTTGATTCCCCATGGATTTCTACACCTAAAACATGAAATTTAAGAGTGAAATTTGGAATTTTTGACTACAACCTAAGAGAGTGTAATTTGAAGTTTTGAATACCGATTTAGACTCGGACTTCAAATCAATCACATATTTAGACACGTGTGATTGGGTCAATGGAATTTGACCTTGGACTTGGGTTTTGGCCATGTGGGCCCATGTTAACTTTTATTGACGTTTTGAGATTTGATTAAGGATTGAAACTTTATTTATTAAAATTGATTTATATGACTTTTATTTGACCCTGTTAAGTATTGTTTGGTTAGATTTGGGTCGTTTAGAAGAAAATTTTAAATGAAAAGAAGTATTAGAAGGTTGAAGCAGTTCTAGAAGGAGGTAAGTCTCTTGTCTGACCTTGTTAAGAGAGAATTTTCTATAAATTGGACTTATGTGTTACATGCTACATGATTTGGGGGTGACATGTATGCAAGGTGACGAGTGTATATACGTGCACTAAGGGTATACCATATTTGGGGTAGTTTGTGGGCTTCTTTATGCCTTGTTTGTGTGTTGGTTCTTCTTAACTTATGCTTTATTTGATTGTATGACTACGTTAGCCTATTTTGATCATGCTAGAAATTATGTTTTAGCTTATGACATATTATTGGGGCATGATAGGCTATTCTTGAAATTTTGATACACTTGTTTTGGCTGCAGTCATACTTTATGTCATAATTACTTATCTGCATCTTTTTTTATTACGTCCCTATAAATTTTATTGGTTATTCCTTGAACATATGCATACGCCCTTAGAGATGGAAATATTGGATAGATTGATCTAATATGGCACATTCGAGATTTGAGCGTATATTTTCATGCAATTATTGTAATGTTGATGTACTATGGCACAATGAATGTTCATGCGGTGCTTGGATATGGGTTCGTCCCTCTAGAACTAGGTGATTACCTATGTCACATTGGGCCCTATGAGCACAGCTGATACGTGTATCAAGTTGAGCATGTGGGATATGCTGAATCATGTTGGAGCACATGGATATGCTGGATATTAGTTATGATTGAGGCTTGAGCATGCATGATCATCCCAGACTCATCTATAAGCATTCATATAGGTGCTACTTAGTGCATATTATCTTTATATGCGGATTTGGCAATTGTATTGTGTTTTGGCTATCATGTTTGAGAAGCATGCTTATCCTACCTCTTACTTTTGTACCTTATTTTAATATCCGTCGTTATTGGCTATTTTTCTGATTTCATATTATTATGGATTTTCCAGGTTTAGAAAGTGAGTATCATGCTTTTGTCAAAATCTCACCACTACTTCTTCGATATTATACTTGATGCTTACTAAGTACATGTTATTTTTATACACATACTATACTTCTGTATATTTTTTGTGCAGATCTTGGTACTGGACCTAGCGGCATTCAGGAGGACCCTTAGAGGTTATTTGGAGACTTCATGGTGAGCCACTGTTCTTGCTTTGCAGCTTACGGAGTCCCTTTCTTATCTATTTCTATTGTTATTTGATTAAGAGCTATGTTTTGAGACTCAGTTGTATTTTATCCTAGATGCTCATGACTTTGTACTATCAGGTTTGTGAGTTATTATAGTATTTTTCGCTTTAATTGATGTTCTTGAGATTTATTATGCTTTATTTATATCATGACAATAGTTTATCGTGTATTTATCATGATTTGTTTGATTTGGATATCGACTTACCTAGCATGTTGGGGTTAGGTATCATCATAACATTTGGTGGATTTGAGTTGTGACAATAAGTCAGCCGAGGGTAGAGAAAAATTTATATATGTGGCTTGTGTTTTGGACCTTATAGAGAAGATGGAGCTCTCACATCATTAATGCTATCTTGAGTTGAGTATTTAATGTAAGTTTGGTAGGTTTGGTTCATTAAACATATTGCTAGCTCTGTAACAACATGAAATTCATAAATTCTTCAATAATCTCTCAAGGACACCTCAAAAACTCAAGTCTTGGAAATCTAGGGTTTGACATAAAGGTAATCCATCTACTCCAAAATTATATATTATGTTCCATAGATATTGTAATTTATGAAGAAATATTTGTGTTTAAACTATTAATTGTTGGAACCCTAGAAATTTCTTAAATTAGGTATTTAGTTGAAAGAGGAGATGAATAGTGTTGGGTGATGTCTGTTTATCCGTAAAACGGTACAATAATTTATAGCGTGATTTATAGACAAGTGAATCGACTTGACCCAAAAATAGTAAATAAATAAGAACAAAAATAAGATTTCCAAATGAAATTAAAGAAGATTACAAGACTAACTAAGAACTAAGCCTTTCCGATGGCAAGAGTGAGAGAAATGTACAAGAACTAAAGCGTAATATGAAAGTAGATTATAGCTTTTTGTGTGCAAAGAATTTCCTAACTACAATGGATGCTAATCCTTGTATCAAAGCCCTATTTAGGGAGACAAGATCCCCAAATCAAGCCCCTCTTGAATGAGAATAAAATTGTCATTGATGGAAGCATAACGGTTGGCAATAAATATACATATCTTTATAACGGCTGCCCATTAAATGTTATCCGATAGCAATGTTTTGAATCTTTGTTGTTGGCTGCTCTGTCTTTGGAATTTGTTCAGCACTGATTGCATGCTTACATCCGGTGCTAGCTATTTGCTGACTCACGTCCCACTTGTCTTTAGTTCCACGTGTCATTTTATTATTCGCCCAGCTGTCACTAACAAATTTTACCCTATACAGATCACCTACTTCCCAATGACGCAACTTAGTGTTACCGGAAAGTAGATAAGAACTCCTTTCTTGGCAGGAAAGATCCTGAACGGCCTCTGACACTTGACAGAACGCATGTCTTCTCGCATTAATGATCCAAACACGTGATGCTCCGTGATTCAACAAATATTTCTGCAGATTTTCGAGGTAATCTTGACCATGATTTTGCTGTCTATAACTTCTCCACTACTCCTCATTCTAACTCTTTGCTTTTACAACTCCCTCTTCTTCTCCAACTTACCTTAGAATCCTGCTTGAGAACTTGAGTTTTATCAATAGAATTTTTCTTCACAGATTTCTTATCAACATGTCTTCTTATATTGCTATCTCTAAAAACGCTGGACTTCTCTTCAGTGGAGGTCCAAAGAAGAACAAAACCAAAGAGGTTGACGTTGAGTCTGAGGATGCGAACGTTGAAGGCAAAATCTTGGGAAGTAAGAAACATATTCTTGTCTAAGGTTCTGGCATATTCGTAAATACCCTTCTTTCTTTCGTCTTTCTAGCATCCATGTTGTGAAGGAGGAATGTAATTGGGGCAACGTCGAAATCCTCACCCCCGATACAGTAGAGCGAGTTAGCTACTCCAAGTAGGAGTTCATATATGTTTATAAATACCCCTTCACTTTGGGTCCTTTTACCTTAGGAGCGGGTGAAGGAATTGACCCAATAACCTTAGAGTTTTTCCACCAGTACCAAGTCTATTTGGCACAAGTAGGTCCATCTACATGGCGTACAGTGCCCTACCTCAACCAATTATGCTCTGAGACGGAGGAAACCCTAACTCTCGCACATATAATGAACTTTTACTCCCCAAAGATCTCCGTGGGGTTGTGCCAAACCTTAGAGAGCACGGTCATCATGCCCTCCTTACCAGCGTTGATTACGACAATGACCGTGGATGGATGAAACGATTCTTTGTCATTCTACCAGGGACATTATCCCGTCACAGCTCCATCTTTCCCCGAATCATGGAATCTTTTTCGTAAGTCTTCGCGTACCGGATTCCTTTCCATATAAAAATAAAACTTCTTTCTTTGCTAATTTTTTATTTCCTTCGTTCCAGTTACTCACTGGGAACCACCAGTTGTTCAAAGGTCTGGACCGATAGGTATAGAAAATTTTGGATATCACAACACTAGAATCCCAACAGTGGAAATAGATGACTCCCAAATATGGATAGAAAGCCAAGAATTACGGTAAGCAAAAATTATTCTTTCTTTCAATCTTAAACGTACAGAACAACTTAGGAACAATCTATTAACCGCCTTTTTGCTCCACACAAGACTCTCGAAGTGTTCCGTTGTGTGCCTCGATGTCAAAGCTCTTGATGACTCGGAGGAGGCCGGACGGATACTGCAGAATGCCCTTAACTAGAGTAGGGCTTGTGGATGTATTCGAGCCCTCAGTGAGGGTGCCTCCTCTCGGAGTCCCCAGTCAGAAAAAAAAAAAAAAAAAAAAAAGAGGAAGCTTACCTCCTCGGTTGGGACTCAGGAGAAGAGGGTGAAGGAAACATCAACCTAACCAGCCATAGTGGTCCTTGATGATGAAGAAGGGGCTGATGATGGAGAGGACCCTCTTCAAAAAAGGAAAAGATCTTCATCAGCTCAACTAGATGATCAGCCGGGAGAGCTTCAAACTCCACCACCAAAGTGGTTGAGGGACTCTGGGGGAAATGAATTTGGTAGAAAATGCTGATTCCCGCTTTCCGATCCCTCTTGACGCCTTCGGTCAAAGGAGTTCGGTCCCTGACCTTTCTCCACCACCAACATCTGAGCCAATAACAACTTTTTCTCCATCTAAACCAATTGTGTCTCCTCCACTGGCCCCAGCTGAACAAGTGGGGGATGCTCCTTCTCCATGGTCGCCGGACCATAGAAACTTGGGAAACACTTACTCGGCACCACTCAAGACCCTCATGGAAAACGAAGTGCAATTCTCTCGGTTTCGAAGGGGTGCCATATACTTTCCAATCCGGTGGAGCTTGCCAATGACCTAAAGTTGCTGGCCTCAGAGAAAGATTGGAAAAAGATAGACTCCTTTCTGGGGAGTGTTCAATAAACAATAGCATGCATTGCTCCACGAAGGTAGCAATTTATACTTTGCAGAAATAACTTTGGTTCAAACCTTTTACAGCCAACCTTCTTGCCTCCGAGGGCCTGCAAAGGTTGATTTTGGACAAGCAAGAGCTTGCTTCAGAATGAGATCAAATTTTGGATGAAAGAAATTAGCTTGTCGAGCGCCTCCCAGTATTGGAGGCAAAAATTGCTCAAATGGTTGACCTCGAGGCCTTGTTGTAGCAGTCCGAACAAGATAGGATGGTTCATATCCAGGAAGCCGCCCAGTTACATGAAAACCTCAAGGAAGCAAAGGCTAAGTGGGTTGAGCTTCATGATACTATGACTGCTGCTGCCGAGCATGAGTCTGCCTTTATGGAACAAGTTAATAACTTGGAGGCTAGCTTACGCTCCAAAACTGAGGAGGCCAATGCTGTCGAGGAGAGGAGAGCAAAAATGGTAGAAAGACTCAAAAGAGTCATGGAGCAGAATCGACTTCACTCTACCACCAACGTTGAGCTTAATTCCAAAATCAACACAAGTGAAAGTTGAAAATGAAAAGCTCCGAGCAAAACTCCAGGACCAAGAAGATTCCCTCGTCTTCGAGAAAACCTGCGCTATATATCATACGAAGAGGAAAACTTTGGAGGAGGCTAAAGAAGGCATTGTCAACATTGATGACTACATTGCCAAGGCCCGGGAGCTGAAGACAACCTCTCATGAGAACCTTCTTGCTCGGAACGCGGAATCTGATTCTTCGATTACTAACTCTAAGTATTTGAGAACCGAAGGACAAATTGAAGGATATGAAGGCCTTGAACTAGTAGCAGAACATCCTTCTCCTACTAGAGAAAATGAAGTTTCTCTCCCTTCGGGTTTTTAGCAGCACGAACTAATGTATTTTTTAAAAAAACCTTTTTGTAATTATGTCAAAACTTTCTGCTAAGTTTGGCATTCTAACTAATAAAAGAAACTTTTTTGCGTAACTGTTGTGCAAAAAATGTTCTTTTTTATTTAATTAACAAAGCTTGAGGAATCTTTTCACATCCGATGGATTTTGATTTTGGGCATAAACACATTCGGAATCCACCCATTACTATGAGGGTTTCATAAAAGAGGGCCCTTACGTTTACGGTGCTCTTAAAGAGGACGTATCTTATTCATTCCGGCACAAATATTTGAAAGTTTTTGTTAACTTTCAAACGATAAAATAAATCAACTTACCATTAGGATAAGAAATAAGATAAAAGTAAAAAGACTTTGGTTTATTCACTTTATCTTTAAAATTATATTTACATAAACATTCATTTGCTTAAGTAAATAAAGCTGCGAATACATGTGGCTAACTTGTACAACTTATTTCTACGGGGCAGATCATGCAGTCCCCGGTCTTGATAAGACATTGATCCCGGCACTAATAGTCTCCGGTATTCGTAACACTCTTAGTGCCTGTCATGTATTATCCCCCTCCCTAGTGTTCGGATGCTAAGCATGAGAATTTGAACACCGGAAGTCTTGCATTCGCCGGTGACACTTCCTTCAAAGTAAGCTTTGCAATGTTGTCTCATTAATGGAAACAGTTTGTGTATGGGTAAATAATCTATTTTCAGAGGCAATGGAGACAACGAGAGTCTTGAGAGACGAGTTAATATTATTTAACCATCCACAGATTGGTTGCCACACGAGTTGTGCAAAAGTGAAGGCAATAGAATCTTGGTTGTTAATTCACCAGCTTGCTGATGATCCTTCCTTTGAAGTATGATTTACATCACTGTCTCATTAAAAACCTTGCCAGAAAAACCCAATTGGGACAAAAAATGGTCTAAGGGAAAAAGAATGCAACACCTACTTTCAGTACCAGCAAGGATTTTCAACGATAATATCTTTTGAGGTGAGACACGTTCCAATTGCTTGGTAATTTAACTCCATCTTGATTTTCCAATTCGTATGAGCCTTTATCGGTTACAGGAGAAACCCGGTAAGGTCCTTCTCATGTCGATTCCAGCTTCCCGGCGTTAACTTCCAGAGTGCTTTGAGTGACTTTTCTCATAAACAAATCCCCAACTTTGAAATATCGGAGGTTTGCCCTACGATTATAATATCTTTCCATCCTTTGTTTTTGTGCCACCATACTCACAAATGCCAGATCCCGGTGTTCTTCAAACAAATCTAGCTTGACCAACAACGCTTCCTTGTTTGCTTCTTCGTTTGTTCGGAAAAATTAGAAGGCCAGTTCCCCCACTTCTACGGTATCAAATCCTCCGAACCGTACTGGTGTCTCCCCCCTGCTTGACTTCGTTGTGGTCCGATACCCATAAAACACCCAGTAGCTCATCCGGCCACTTGTCCTTAGCATTTTCTAACTTCTTTTTAAGGCTTTGAATAATTACCTTATTGGTTGACTCCTCTTGTCCATTAGTACTCAAGTGGTACAGTGAAGACGTAATTCGTTTGATCTCCAATCCTTCCAAAAACTTTGTGATTTTGGAACCTATGGACTGTGGCCCGTTGTCACAAGCAATCTCTTTTGGTATTCCAAATCGGCAGACGATGTGATCCCATATGAAGTCAACCACTTCTCGTTCTCCGATCTTTTGGTAGGCACCTTCTTCAACCCATTTAAAAAATAATCAGTTAAAACCAAAAGAATCATACCTTACCAGGACTTTGTGGTAAGGGACCGACTATGTTCATCCCCTATTTCATGAATGGCCACGGTGACACCATCGAATGTAAAAGTTCTGTCGGTTGATGCACTGACTGTGCATAGAGTATACATTTGTCGCATCTTTGTACGAGTGTCTCTGCGTCTTACTCCATCCGGGGCCAATAGTAGCTAGCCCTGACTAACTTGAGAACCATCGAGTTTGCACCGGAGTGGTTTCCACAGACTCCTTCATGGACTTCCCTCATCATGTAGTCAGCCTCCGAGGCTCCTAGATAATGAGCCCACAGTCCTTGGAATGACCTCCTGTATAACTGTCCATCAACAAGACAGTATCGAGTCGCCTTAGTCTATCGTGTCCTGGATGCTTTTGGGCCTTTGGGTAATTTACCATGTCTCAGATATTTGATGAACTCATTCCTCCAATCCCAGATTAGGCTGGTAGAATTAACTTCACAATAGTCATCCACACCCAACACCAAATGCAGCAATTGGACAACCGCACCGGAATAAGATCCTCTCATCTTTGTGGATGAACCTAAATTAGCCAATGCGTCTGCCTCCACATTTCCTCCCTCGGAATGTGGACGATTGACCACTCTCTGAACCGTGTAAGTAATATTTGAACCTTGTTTAAGTACTATTGCATGCGCTCCTATTTTGTGTCGAAAATTCCATACACTTGGTTTACCACCGGCTGGGAGTCACATTTTATATCGAGGACCTCAAAACCTAGTCCCCGATATAGTTCAAGTCCTGCAACCAAAGCCTCATACTCGGCTTCATTGTTAGTTAATGGCACAGTTCTAATGGCATGTCTTAGGGTTTCCCCCGAAGGAGTGATTAAGACTACCCCCGAGACCGGACCCCTTTTACGTTGGAGGCTCCATCCGTAAACAAGGTCCAAACTCCTAATACCGTTCCCGATACCAACACAACTTCTTTAGCAGTTAAAGGCGTTAATGTTGGACTAAAATCGTCCATGAAGTTGGCCAAAACTTATGACTTAATTGCAATCCTTAGCTTGTATTCAATGTCGGATTCGCTAACTTCGACTACCCACTCAGCCAAACGAGCTGAAAACTTAGGCTTATGAAGGATATTCCTTAAGGGAAAGGTTGTCACAACGGCTATTGGATGACATTGAAAATAAGGCCTAAGCTTTCGAGAGGTAACTACGAGAGTTAAGGCCAGCTTTTCAAGGTGCAGATAGTGTGTCTCCACTCCTGATAATATTTTACTAATGTAATAAATGGGAAATTGCATACCTTCTTCTTCTCGGACCAAGACGGCAGACATTGCTACTTCCGAGACCTCTAGATAAATCAGCAATTGCTCACCTTCTCCCGGTTTTGACAACAACAGAGGGCTAGATAGGTACCTTTTTAGGTCATTCAGTGCTTGTGGCATTCAGGAGTCCACATGAAGTCGTTCTTCTTTTTCAAAAGTGAAAAGAAGTGGTGGAACTTCTCCGAGGACCTTGAGACGAACCTACTTAGAGCCGCCAACCAACCGGTCAACCTCTGTACTTCTTTCACACTTGTTAGCCAGTCCGGGATATCCTCGCATTGATTTTGTTAGGAATTTGCTGAAGCCAACCCCAAAGGCACACTTCTCCGAATTAAGCTTCATGTTGTACTTTCTCAGAATGTCAAATGTCTCTTGAAGATGTTCCAAACGATCTCCTGCATTAAAAGACTTAACAAACATGTCATCAATATAGACTTCCATCGTCTTATCTATCTGTTTCTCAAACATCTTATTAACGAGCCTCTGATAAGTGACTCCGGCATTTTTAAGCCCAAAAGGCATCACATTGTAGCAATATGTGCCAAAGTTTGTGATGAAAGAAGTCTTATCTTAATCTTCTGGTTCATCCTAATTTGGCAATGAGAAAGAGTCTTTGGGGCACGCCTTATTTAAATCCTTATAATCTACACACATCCTGAATTTGTTATTCTTTTTAGGTATTACTACTATGTTAGCAAGCCACTCAGGGTATTTACCTCTCGAATTGAACCGATGTTAAGTAATCGAGTTGCGTCTTCCTTAAAAAATCTGTTTCTGACCTCTGCCTTACCGTGAGTCCCATGGAATTCACACCATAGATTAGGATCCCTTTGGCTGGGATCTGATCGGATCAGTTTTGGGAACCTACCTTCTTTAATATTTCTCATGGCCGACACCAATTCTACTGAGCTGATATTAAAGTTGTAATTGGACAACGAGGAATACGCTTAATCTCGGGACCCTATCACCTCTTTCTCTTGCAACGATCTATTACTCTGACCATGATTCGTCCTTCTATCGGAATTGAACCTATTCGATGACTGGAATCCTTTATTACCAAGCCTATCGGCCCTCGGGTAAGGCTGAAAATGACTTCTAAAAGGTCTCTGATCGGTATCAAAGTCATTTTTTGACTTATCTTGATTTTGATCGCGATTTCGTCCTTTGGAAGACACCGAGGAACCAAGTTGATCATCTTCTATCCGGATCTTTGACTCGTAATGGTTGTGAACATCTGCCTATGTGGTTGCCTGAAATTCGAGCAAGCTTTCCTTCAATTTTCATGAGGCATTAGAACCACTGGTAACAACATCCTTTCTTTTTAGAACTGGATTATGAATTCTCGCAACAATTCAGTTCTCCTTGAGATATCTTGAATATACCTGCCTTTCTTTCCTGGACCTTTCTTGCTCCAGCATGAGCTCTGATAACCAAATCTGCATGCATTTCAAAAGAGTCAATAGAATGTTCTAGTAAGAGGGAATACCATGTTAAGGCACCCTTAATAAGGGTTTCGCCAAACTACTTCAACAACACTGATTCGATCTCATGCTGGGCCAAGTCGTTTCCCTTTACCGCCATAGTGTAGGTCATGATGTGCTCCTGCGGATCCGAAGTCCCATCATATTTTGGTATATCTGGCATCTTAAACCTCTTTGAGATCAACTCTGGTGCCGCACTTGGTTTAAATGGCAACTACGTATATTTCTTTGAATCTGGTCCCTTTAACACCGGTGGCGCCTCCGGGATCTGATCCATCCGAGCGTGAAATTCCTTTGCATTCTGATCCATTCGTTCATTCATCTCTTTCATGAATCTCATGAGCTCGATTTTGAATGGGTCATTTAAGTTGTTGTTCCCAGATCCGCTACTAGTGCCTCCGGCCTCGTCAAATCCGGTTTCCTTCCTTGGAGTGCTGTTATCGGTTCATTAGGTCATTTGATTTACAGGAATGCTGGGAGGAATCGGGGCCCTTTCATTAGCATTATTGGAAGCACCCGATAACGCCTGCTTCAATTCTGTCATCACCCAATCTTGCCTCGGGAGGTGATCCATAATTGCCTTTTGTTGTTCTCTCAAGATTTTGACTATTTCAATAACGTGCTCATCTTCCGCATCATCAGCAGTTGGACCCTACACATGCCGAGGATACTAACCTTCATGAACTGGGGTCGTTTCATCCCATTCGTTACGGGTGTCATGAGTGAGTCATCATGCTGGAACTCTTCTTCCTGTTCATCGTGTGCTCCAACATTGTAAACATTGTACAAGAACTAAAACGTAATATGAAAGTAGATTATAGAAGATTACAAGCCTTGCTAACATGCTAGAAGATATATTTTGGTATATCTGGCATCTTATTTTTGTTCTAAGTGCGCGCCAAACTGTTTATTCGTAAAACGATACAGTTGAATTTATATCATGGTTTATGGACAAGAAAATCAATTTAACCCAAAAATAGTAAATAAATAAGAACAAAAATAAGATTGTCAAATGAAATTAAAGAAGATTACAAGCCTGGCTAAGAACTTAGCATTCCTGGTGGCGAGAACGGGAGCAATGTACAAGAACTAAAGTGTAATATGAAAGTAGATTATAGCTTTTTATGTGCAGAGCATTTCCTGCCTACAATGGATGCTAATCCTTGTATTTATAGACCTATTTAGGGAGACAAGATCTCCCAATCAAGCCCCTCTTGAATGAGAATAAAACTATCATTGATGGATGCATAACAATTGGCTATAAATGCAGATATTCTCTATAACTGTTGCCCGTTAAATGCTATCTGATGTCAATGCTTTGAATCTTTGTTGCCAGCTGCTCTATCTTCGGGATTCATTCAGCACCGATTGCATGCTTACATCCAGTGCTAGTTGTTTGCTGACTCACGCCCCACTTGTCCTTAGTTCCATGTGTAATTTAGTTATTCGCCTAACTGTCACTAACCAATTTTACCCCATATAATATCGTTTGGGGATTCTAATGAAGGTATTATATTCCATAACGCATATAATAAATAATTTAAAGTTAGAACTCAATAATTGACCTTCAGTGATGGAAATATGGATTTTTAAGAAAGTTGTGAGATTGGACCTAAGTATGACATACTTAGTTTACTTAATTGATATCATTGGAAGGCGTTATTGATGGATATGAGTTCATCTATGAAGATAAAAGTCATTTGAGTCGACTGACACGTTCTTAGACAGTTGAAGCTATTGTTAGCTAGAAGAGTATCTAAAGTATATTGAGTTACCCTTCCGTAAAAACCTTTATCAAAATTTTATTTCTTCTAAATGTTAGTTGTAGGACTAAATGGCTTCTAAATTGCTAGTGTATAATTAGTATGTTATTCATGTTTCCTTAAATGATATGATTTTAAATGCAATATTTCATAAGATGATATGACTATCAATATTTTTAAGACTACAAATGAACATGATGTTATAGTTTTTTTAAAATAAAATTCTGGCTATTGAGCCTAAGATTAAAAATTTTATTATGATTTAAGGGCTATAGGTGCCAAATAATATAAAAAGAGCCAAATGTGATGACCCACCATGTTATCATGCCACATAGGATTATTTGACACATATACTTGCCATGTGTAAAGGCTACATAAGTTTGAGATTAGCTCTTGGTGGAATATTCTAGAACTATGGAGAGTTTCCTTGGGAAAGCTCTAGATATTTATGGATTTGGTAGGAGGACTCTTTTGGAAAGCCTTGGAATGTTCTAGTCATGTAGAAGATTCTAGAGGGTGTATGATCACGCCCAACTCTAGTCCTAAAAAGGATAAGCGGTCGCTACAAATATAATCCGGTCTAAAAGTCCGAAGTCGAATCCCATAGAGAACTAAGGTTTAGCTATAACAATTCAATATCACTAAGAAGACAAGCTCGAACAATTCCTAAATTATAAATATTAAGATTTCGTCTTCTTACTAATTAACTAGCAAATTAAAATAGTAAATTAATAACTAAAGATACTAAGATTTTGGGGACAAGATTAAGGAGACATAGAGTTATGATTTCCCCAATTGTCGGAATCCTTCCCGCTACGTCTCTTATAATATCACCTAAGTATCCTCCACTGATCCCGAGCACTTTAGGTATCGTAATTCTCTCTCGAGCAACTACTCCAATTTACTAGACATATTCTCTCAAACTACGCTAGCTGGCACTAGTTCACCGCTCACTAAGATCAGACCAATGTTTCGTTATCTCTAATGCCACCTTTAAACCCTTCGTATTGATTTCTCACATACGTTAGGAATGATGTTGCTCAACAACTACCTAAATATGCACCCTTTCTCAAGCAATACACACTAAGTAGGCAAAGTTAATCGAGGACCATTCAATCAATTGAAATAAGCATATAGTTAAACAAGTAGAGAAATCCAAAGACTAGATTATATTAAATGTAATTAAAATCATCCTCCAGGAGATTCTATCAAACCCTAGATGAGAAAGTTTAGCTACTCATAACTATACTAACAATCACGATAATAATTGAAAGCATGAAAATACAGATTAAGGAAGAATATAAGAGAAAACTCTTGTGATCCGTTGCTTCAAAGTGTTCAGGGGCCTTTTTCCTCTCCAATCATGTCCTTCTCTCTAAAAACTAAGTTTAGGAGGTATTTATAAAATAGGGTTGAGGTCTACACGTCCAAACATAATAAGGAAATAAAAGTGGCTCGGATAAGCATCGTCGTCGGGGCATTGTCAAGCGTACCAACATTACCCCTCGAGGCGCCATCAGAGGCGCCAATGACAATGCCCTGGACAAAGCCTTGCACTGCCTAGGGCTGTGACTTTTCGTTACCTCGCACATCTTCTTTTATGGGTCAATTTTGTAGCTTCGAGGTACCATTTCGTGCAACTTTTCTCCAGTTCATATCCAAGCATTCCTACACGTAAAATAAATTATATTAAGCTCAATTGTCGCACAAATTAGCATACAAACAACAAGCAAGTAGGGTGAATAACGTCAAAATATATGAAATTATAGCACGATATCAGTGTGCTTATTTGTAAATATGGAAGGACTTGTAGAACAATTATTATTTAAATACTAGCCCCTAGGTGACTGGTATAAATAGGGGCAATTCATTTGTAATTCACCAAGCAAAACAATCAAGTTCTCTATGATAAAAAAAAATCCTTTGGAAAATTTCTCTTGTCTTCCTTATCTAATATTCCCTTAGCGATCTTGAGTATAGTAATTTAGGGTAACTTGACATAGCAGGATCGTGAGCAAGTTGTGCAAGAACGTGAGCAAATTGTCAAGTGTTGCACGTGCGCTTAGTTTAAGTCTAAGGACGTGACATAAAGGTGCCAAATAAAATAAAATATTTTCGGAGTTTTATTATATAACCGAGAAGTTATTGGCCGAAAGTGCCCGATACTTGAAGCTAAACATGCTGGTATAGGAATATGATCGTGCTATTGGTTTTGGCGATTAGATAGTCTCCCTTGGTTGTGATTAATGAAATGCTAGCATATGAATGTCGAACCACATGACAAGACTTAGCTGAACCGGCCGATATCGGACTCTATGCCGTGCACATGATGGTTTAGTGATTATGCGGTGATTAATTAATAGACTTCCCCCTAAAAGTATGGTTTGTTTAATGTTCAAACTTTCAAATACTTTATGAAATAAAATTGTTATTGTTTTGAACTTTTGAATTTGCATATTGTCTCTCCATGTTTTCTTTATATGTCTTGTTCCAATGTTATGTGAAGAAATTGCCGATGTATATGAGTACTTTTGTTTGGTTACACGTTGTGCATCTACCCCTCTTCTCCAGCTGATTATAGTGAGCCCGCTTTTGTTTCAGCGGGCATCTTGAGTCTAGTTTATTTATATGTTTAAGTAGTTTTTGTCATAGAAGTTCCGAGTTTTTGTCATAGAAGTTCCGAGTTTTTGTCATTGTATTCATGAAATTATGTACTTTTTGAAAGATTTATTATCTTTTATGGTGAATGTTGATAAACTTTGAACCCTTTTGAGATTTCTCTTATTATGGGACATGCACGGTCCAAATTTAAGCTAGCGTTTGGACGTAGATTTAATTGAAATTTAAAAAAAGAGTTTTTAAAGTTGTGTTGAAAAATAATTTTTGAAAGTTGAAGTTGTGTTTGGACATGCAAATATTTGAAGAAATTGAAGTCTTGCGAGTGGAAGATAAATTTTCACTCAAAAAACTGCCTTAAATTAATTTTTAGGAACTTAAATTTTTTTAATGTTTTCTTCAAAATATGATCATATTTATTAAATAAATAAAGTAAAAATTTATGGTTAAACGAAAGCTAAGAATAAAAGAAACATGAGTACACTTATCCCAAGTTTTAAGGCACCGGGTGCTATGTGGCGAATCTCTACTTTTGGCGTGGCAAATTGTATTTGGTGCAAGTTGAACTTCTCTGCCAAAGTAAAATATTAAATTTGATTATTTCACTACTGACAAACAGCAGTTAACTTGGTCCAGGCTGGACCTGCCCGTTACACGTATGTTGGTGACACCCAGTATTTATAGATATTCCTTGTTTGACATAGAAAATAAATTACTTTTGAAAAATATATTTGTCCAATCTCTTTTTTGCTGGAATAATTAGTTTTCATTTTTGCTTTGCCGTAATAATTACACCAGTTTTCAGTTTTCACGGATTGTTTTGGAAAAGAAAAACCTCAAAGGGGGAGAGTTGTCATCCGCTGCCCTCCCCTTTGACTTAATAATCCAAGGTTAAAAATAAGACGTAGAGTATGTTAATTTTTGTTTGAAAACTTTAATTTTCTTATTAAATCATTGTTGCTAAAACAATTAATTATTGCCTGACAAGTTCGTCCAATTTGCAAACGAAGAAGAAGGAGCAGGTTCAATTTTTGAGATATGAGCTCATTGGGTGGATCTAGATCTCAAGTGCTGAATTCAATTGGTGGGTGGGTGTTGTTTATTTAATTTTTGCTCGATTTCTTGGATTTGTGTTGTTAATCTCAGGATGATGCTTGCAGTTTAAGATTATTGAGGGACGGACAGACCCTGAAGAAAAGAAGTTAAATTAGAATTTTGGGTTTCAAGGATGGGGCTGATGTCAAGGAAAGTAGTGCCAGCATGTGGTAATCTCTGCTTCTTTTGCCCATCACTGCGCGCAAGGTCCAGACAGCCTGTTAAACGCTACAAGAAGCTCCTTGCTGAGATTTTCCCCAAATCACAGGTCCCTCCATTTTGTTGACTTATACCTATAGCCGTATCTCAATTTTTGGCTGTTACTTTATTTTCTTCTCTGCAGGATGCTGAGCCAAATGATAGAAAGATTGCCAAACTTTGCGAGTATGCTTCCAAAAACCCTTTCCGCATCCCTAAGGTAGTAATATAATATTAACCTTTTTTTGGGAAAGCTTTTTTGGTGTCAGGAGTCTCCCTTAATAATTAATTTCTGATCAATGTGATTCAGATTACTGAATACCTGGAGCAAAGGTGTTACAAAGATTTGCGAAATGAGCACCTTGGATCCGTAAAGGTTGTTACCGTCATCTACAGGAAGCTGCTATCTTCATGTAAGGAGCACATGTAAGTTTGATACTTATGTACCTATATGGAGAAATTTGGATCTTCTCTATCTTTATGCTCTAAATTCTCTGTGTAGAGGAGGATCATCACATGATTGCTTTATAAGTTGTTTTGGCAACACTGAAGAAGCTAGATTTAATGTTCTCTATTGCAACTGAACTAGAAAGGCACTTCATTTCTTATATGCATATATCTGCTAAATTACTAGGTTGGTTTTTGCAACCCCATGGTGCAGTTCTATAAAGTTCCATTTATCCATGAAAGAAAAGGTACACAAGAATTTAGAACTTAAAGAAGGGCTGAAGATCGACCTCAACTGGTTATCAAGAGTTATGTACCTGATGGAAATCCACATTAGATCTATTCCTGTTTTGATAAACTGTTCCTGTCTGTTACTTTTTTGAGAATATAAAAGAGTTCGGAGTTATAAAGCAACTTTTGGAGAAAGCAAACATAAGAGTTGTTCTAAGAAACTGTTATGGAAGTCATTTGGAAACAGTTGACCTTATGAAGTACCTATCCCCTCCCAGAATAAAAGATAAAGACCTAGTTTTAAATATTTCCTGAAACCTAATGAATGGAGAGGCGTGAGCAAGCTGGTCAGAACTCCAGTTCGGGAAGCTGGAACTACTTTGCATTTGTCTTAGTTAGGTCACAACTAAAAGAAACATCTTATTAAAAGGGTTCAGATAGCCTATCCCTGTATTCAAAGCATCTTCGTCGATTCATACCTTAACTTATCAAAATAGAAAAACAATCTACCTCTGTTCTGCTTCATTTAGGATGTTATTTCCTTAATGAGATTGTTTTAGTCTCACCCCACTTTTGCTTGGTGACTTATATTCTTGCTTCCTGTTCCCTATATTTGGTGCTGACGTTACTGATAGAGATATAGTTATTCTTGAAACGAGGCAATGAATCATAATAAGGTGGCTAAGAAGGAAGCGAAGTTGGCAGTTACCGCGACTAAGACTGCCGCATTTGAACGCTTGTATGAAGAACTTGGAAGCAAAGGAGGAGATAAGAAATTGCACAGGCTAGCCAAGACGCGAGAAAGGAAGGCTCGTGACCTGGATCAAGTGAAGTGCGTCAAGGACGAGGATGGTAGAGCGTTGTTCGATGAGGCCCTTATTCGACGAAGATGGCAGACTTACTTCCATAAACTCTTGAACGAAGAGGGGGTTAGGAACATTGTGTTGGGTGACTTAGAACACTTCTAGAGTCGTCTGCGCTTTGGGTATTGTAGGCGTATAAGAGCTGAGGAGGTAGAGGGGGCTATGCATAAGATGAGCTGGGAAGAGCGACCGGGCCAGACGAAATACCGGTTGAGTTCTGGAAGTGCGTGGGTAGGGCGATTTAATGTCATTTTAAGACAAAGAATATACCCGAGGAATGAGGATGAAGTACAACGATCCCGCTGTATAAGAACAAGAGTGATATACAAAATTGCAACAACTATCGGGGTATCAAGCTACTGAGCCATACTATGAAAGTATGGGAGAGGGTGGTGGAGCTGAGGGTGAGGAGGATTGTGTCGATTCCAAAGAACCAATACGGATTTATGCCAGAGCGTTCGACTACAGAAGCTATTCACCTTGTTAGGAGGTTGATGGAGCAGTATAAGGTGCTGAAGAAGGATTTACATATGGTGTTCATCGACTTAGAGATAGCTTATGATAAAGTGTCGAGGGAGGTGCTGTGGAGATGTTTGGAGGCTAGAGGAGTTCTTGTTGCTTTTATTAGGGCTATTAAGGACATGTACGATGGAGCAAAGATTCGGGTGAGGACTGTGGGAGGGGATTCGGAACACTTCCAGTTGTGATGGGGTTGCACTAGGGGTTAGCTCTCAGCCCATTTCTATTTGCCTTGGCGATCGACGCACTCACGCGACATATTCAGGGGGAAGTGTCGTGGTGCATGTTATTTGTAGATGATATTGTATTGATTGACGAGATGCGTGGTGGTGTCAACAAGAGGTTAGAGGTTTGGAGGCATATTCTAGTGTCTAAAGGTTTCAAGTTGAGCAGGACCAAAACAGAATACTTGGAGTGCAAGTTTAGTGGCGCGACTCAGGAAGTTGACGAAGATGTGAGGCTGGATTCACAAGTCATCCCCAGGAGAAAAAGTTTCAAGTATCTTGGTTCAGTTATACAAGGTAATGGGGAGATCAACGAGGATGTCACACACCGTATTGGGGTGTGATGGATGAAATTGAGGCTCGCTTCCGGTGTTCTGTGTATTAAGAATGTGCCACCAAAACTTAAAGGAAAGTTTTATAGAGCCGTGGTCAAACTGATTATGCTGTATGGAGCGGAGTGTTGGCCAGTCAAGAACTCCTATGTCCAGAAGATGAAGGTAGCTGAAATGAGGATGTTGAGATGGATATGCGGGCATACCAAGTTAGATAGAATTACAAATGAAGTTATCCGGGATAAGGTGGGCGTGGTTCTAGTGGAAGACAAGATGAGGGAGGCGAGACTCAGATGGTTCGGCCATGTGAAGAGGAGAGGTATAGATACACCGGTGAGGAGGTGTGTGAGGCTGGCATTGGAGAGCCAACGGAGCGGTAGAGGTAGGCCGAACAAGTATTGGGGAGAGGTGATTAGGCGAGATATGACATCGCTCCAGCTTACTGAGGACATGATCATGGATAGTAAAGTGTGGAGGTTGAGTATAAAGGTCAAGGGTTAGGTAGCCGAGCATTGTCCGTATTTGTAGCAGTAGCTTTGATACATCACTTAGTGTCTTTTGTGTATTTTCGTATCCATAGACTTATGTTATTACTTGTTACTGCCTTGTTTTGATTTTCTGTTTGCATTTTTTAGTGTTAGTTCTGTTAGTACTTTCGCTTTGGTGTTAGATTTGGTTTGCTTGTTATTGCCCTTCCATTTATCTTTTCCTGAGCCGAGGGTCTACTGGAAACAGCCTCTCTGCCTTCATAAAGGTAGGGGTAAGGACTGTACACTCTATCCTTTCCAAACCCCACTTATGGAACTACACTGAGTATGTTGTTGTTGTTGTTGTTGAGGCAATGAATCATAATACTGAAATAACATTTGTTAGTCCCTGTAGATGCCACCTCAAATGTGTCTGTAAGTCATAATACTTGGCTAATTCGCGGAAATTTCTGACTTTGAAATGGACTATCTATGATGATCTAGTTGACTAAGTTAATTTTGGATGGAAATGTTCTTCCGATATAGCATCAGTATCTATGCATGTGATATGCAGTTTTACTCTATTGCACTGATACAGTTAAAGTTTTGCATACAATTATTACTTCAGTTACTTTTGCACTTTGTGCAGTTCAAACATAATGTAATGGTTTAAATTTACAACTGCAGGCCACTATATGCTACTAGTCTATTGGGGATTATCCGCACTCTTTTTGAACAGACTCAGCATGATGAGATGCAGATTTTAGGTTGCAACACTCTCGTCGACTTCATCAATTGCCAGGTTTGTGTGCCGAAGAAAAAGAGATGTTAATATGTACTGATACCATCCTTATGAAAGAGTATTTTGAATTACTTGTACTCGGCTCATGTATCTGAAGTCTGAACCAATACGTGAACTGGGTAGTTGTGGAATATAAATGCCACGAGTAATTTGGTAATGCATCATTGTGTCTTTTACTGATCTATCATAAATTTGAAGCCTCTAGCCGGGTATCAAGCACTTATGTCTGTTAGGATTTAGGATTATAGTGTTGCAAGTACATTATATTACCATGAGGAGGATGTAAATTTTGATGGATGAGTAGAGAAATATTAGTACACCTATCCAACAAGGGGTGCTTTTGGGTTTTTATTCTTGGTGGATTGGGTTTACCCCATGGAAGTGGTCTGAGCGAAGGACAATGGAGTGTCGTTTTGATAAATGGGTTTAGAAGAACCTGGAAAATATTTTGGGTTGCTGTTAAAAAGTGGATTTAAGCTCTCTTCCTTTTCCTTATTAAGCAGATGGATGGTACGTATATGTTCAACTTAGAAGGCCTTATACCTAAAATGTGTCAACTAGCTCGAGAAATTGGAGAAGATGACAGAGCCCTGAGCTTGCGGTCTGCAGGAATGCAAACTCTGGCAGTCTTGGTAAAAACACTCAACTCTCTCTCTCTCTCTCTCTCTCTCTCTCTCTCTCTCTCTCTGCTATATTTTTATTTCATTATACTTGCACAAATCTCAAGTACCTGAACTTGGAACCACTTCAGGTGTTTTGGGGTGTTTTCTGATATTAAGAATAACTAGGTCTTGGTGACATGGACATGATATTACCTTCTTTGAAGGATTTAGCTGCATTGTTGTTTTACTAACATTGAGGCTCATATTAAGTGAAGCGGGCCCCTGTTGCTTTTTTGCGCTTCTCTCTCTCTCAAAAATATTGACTGGACATGTCTTGCACCAGTTAGAACTAGGAGGTGTTCATATATGGTGATAAAAGCTTGTTACGTCTATCCTTGATTAACCTTTCCCGATAGCTGCTCTCATACTCGTGACAATTGCATGTGGCACTGTACCTTTTTTTTGGTGTTAGGAATAATTTAACTCACTTCAAAGACTAATTTCTCGATGTTTGTGCCTGTCCAAACTCATTGACACGGAATTGTGATAGGGAGGCACCTTATTCAATTGATGGTAAATATCTACTTATATGTCATGTTTTGCCAGCTAATTCGACCAGTTTACACAGATACATAGCTAGTAACTGTAAAAGTTTCAAGTGTATAAAACTGTCCCTTCAGGGACATCGGATAAAATTAGGAAGTTTCAAGTGTATTGTAATTGAAAGGTGCCTGTTTGGTTCACTACTTCTAGTGCGGCTTCTGTAACAAGGATAGTGAAGCTTTTTCATAATGTCTAAGCTCTAATTTCTCAAGTAGTAAGTTAGAGATTACTCCTTTCCGTTATTTTAAGAAATTCACTTTAATGCTGTGCATCCAGAGATGATAAAAAGTTCTTGAAGAGAACAGGTAAAGGGAAGGTAATTCAATCTAGCATGGGGTTCACTATTTGTTTATAAGGTTAAAGTAGTAAACAACTTATATGCTATTATGGTCATGAAGCTTAAGGACACTTTGTCATCACTGCTACACATTCACATTTTCGTGTGCATCAATTTTATTGAAAGTGCATATATATTTTTGTTTCCTTGTGTTTGTCTAATTTCTCTTTAGGCTACATTGTGGAGCCTATACTTTTCCTTTTTTCATCTTTCTCTTCCTGTGTTTCTTTTGTTTTCATCTTTTCTTTTTTCTTTTAGGTGTGGTTTATGGGGAAGCAGTCCCACATCTCTATGGACTTCGATCATGTAAGATTATTTCAATGTTACTCAGTTATTCAATTTTCGAATCATGAAATTCTCCAACTGCCAGTTTGTTTTTCTAATGCTGCCATGAAAATAATGCAGATTATCACTGCGACTTTGGAGAATTACATTACTTTCACAGTGAACCTAGAGAATGGCAGACATGATGGTAAACAATCTCAACCTGAACAGTGGATTCAAGGAGTGTTGAACAGTGACGATCACAGCTCATGTTTCCCTGATATGAGCAAGAAGGTTTCCTCCTTGCCAAATATCATGAATGCAGATATAAAATTGACATCCTCAATGTAAGATTATATACCTAAAAAAGCAAAATTATTTTCTCCGCCTGGCACCGTAATAGATTATGGTCTTACTTTATATTATTGTCTAACTCTAATCAGAGAAACAACCAAAAGCCCCTCTTATTGGGCCAGAATTTGCTTACGTAACATGGCCTTACTTACAAAAGAAGCGACTAGTGTACGGCGGGTTCTTGAACCTCTTTATCATTGTTTTGACACTGAAAACTATTGGGCTTCAGAGAAAGGACTCGCCTGCTCAGTGCTCATGGATTTGCAGTGCTTGTTAGAGGAATCAGGTGATTCATGGGCCCCTTGTTCTTTGTTTGTCTGTTGCTCGTTCAATTTTCCCTTATACAGATTTTGACCCCAGGTGAGAATTCCCATTTGTTGCTATCCATCTTGGTCAAGCACTTGGATCATAAGAACATTGTCAAGCAGCCTGACATACAGATCGGTATAGTTAACGTGGTCAGACACTTGGCAGAAAATGCAAAAGAGCAAGCTTCCACTACAATAGTTGGTGTCATTAGTGACCTGATTAAGCATTTAATGAAGTGCACGCAGTATTCAGCTGAAGCATCTAGTTCGAAAGACAGATTAGATAATTCTAACTCCAATCTTCAGTCTGCCTTAGAGAGGTGCATAGTACAGCTCTCAAATAAGGTTTGTCTTGGATAATTTGGTTTTCAATTGGCTGCAAGCATGTACATTATATTCTGAACTTTTCTTTTGTTTGAGCAAGTTGTCAATGAAGTAAATTGGCTTCATCGAAGTTTACTTGCAATCCACTATCCTTTATTTTGTTTCCATATGTTCTCTATGTTTTCTTGTTTGATGTCTTTCGGTAAGTTGAACAAGGTTACCATCAAGAAAAAGTATATGTTGTCGCGCATTGATGATTTATTTGATTAGCTTCTGGACGCCAGGGTGTTCTTGTAGATTGACCTGAGATCAGGGTGTCACTAGTTGAAGATTAGGGCATCAGACATCCCTAAGACTGCTTTCAGGACTCATTATAGGCATTATGACTTTTTGGTGATGTCTTTTAGCTTTACTAATGCCCCAGCAACTTTCATGCATTTGATGAACAGTGTGTTCTAGCGTTACTTGGATTGTTCTATTATTGTGTTCATTGATGATATCTTGGTGCATTCCCGTAGCACTGAGGAGCACGTGTAGTATTTGAGGATTGTGCTTCAAATTTTGAGTGACAAGAAGCTGTATGCTAAGTTCTCCAAGTGTGAGTTTTGGCTGGACTTGGTGGCATTCTTGGATCATATGGTATCTACTAATGGGATCAAGGTGGACTTGAAGAACACTAAGGCAGTTTGGAGTTGACCCAAACATTCTACTACTACAGAGATCAGTAGCTTCTTAGGTTTGGCAGGTTACTACCGTCCCTTCATTGAGGGATTTTCATCTATTGCAGCCCCATTGGCTACGTTGACTTAGAAGGGCGCTCCGTTTAGTTGGTCTGACTAGTTTGAGGAGAGCTTGCAGAAGCTCAAGACTTCTTAGATTAGGGCTACAGTTTTGGTATTGCATTCAGTATCGGGGTTGTATAGGGTTTATTGTGATGCTTCACAGGTTGGCCTTGGGTGTGTGTTGATGCAGGACTGTAGAGTGAATGCCTATACGTCGCGCCAATGGAAGCCCCATGAGAAGAACTATCTGGTGCATTATTTGGACGTAGCAGCTATTGTGCACACGTTCAAGATTTGGAGGCTTCGAAGTCTCCAACATCTAATTAAACAGAAAGATTTAAATTTGAGTGGACCAGACTTCATCCAAGAAGAAAAAAGAAGGAATTGTATGGACCAGAAATGCATGCTTATTAGAGCTACGAGTTGAATAACCTTGATACCATGTACTAGACCCAAGGAGAGGGTTAGTTTTAATCACTGCAAGCGAATAAAAGATAAGCACTGTGTAGTCCTTTGTTTGGCCTACTTCTCTTTCACTCAATCACGAGAATCAGTTTTTCATAGAAATAGAAATCTTTTGTATTTCCTAGAATTTATACCAGTAAGTATATCTAAAGATCTACTTTGGACTAGGTTTCAAATTTCAGCAACTACTCTTCTAAAGGCATACTCACTAGACTATGTACTAGCTTCTGGCGCTATTCAAAGCCCAATGTTGATGCTTTAGTCAAAACTGTGTTGATAATAAGTTGGTCACTTTTTTTAATAGTTTCAGGGGAATAAGTTCTATCTCTGATTTTAATGTTTGCCTGATCAATGTATTTCTATAGTTTTTCGCTATAAGCTGCTTGCTATCACCAAGTACAATTGATAGCAAGCATCAACATCCTGCCTGCCTCTGGGATGGTGCACAAACCAAGTGCCGTTATACGGTGAATGGTGTATTTTTATCATTACTTCTAACTTTAGATCTTCATTTGCTGATTTGCATGAGCATACTATGTGCAGTATGTTTTACGTGAAGGTAGTGTTTTTATTATGACATCTATGCCATTAACAGGTTGCTGATATGGGGCCTATACTTGATATGATGGGCATGGAGCTAGAGAACATTCCAGCGAGCATCGTGGCAGCTAGAACAATGATTGCCGTTGTGTATCGCACAGCACAAATTGTCTCTTGCATTCCTAATGTGTCATATTACAGGAAGGTAACTAGAATCTGTTGTAGAGCTCCTGATACATGTTTTTGTAACTTTTATGTATTGCAAATGGTCTAATCTGCTTTCAATCGACCTCAGGCTTTTCCAGATGCCCTCTTTCACCACTTGCTCTTGGCGATGGCACACACTGACCATGAAACACGAGCTGGAGCACACCATATATTCTCCACTGTGCTTATGGCATCTGTCAGTCACTTGTCATCTCTACATAGTAGAAATTCTTCCCAGGGTATTCTAGTCCAATCACCAAGGAAGTTGGCGAAGGTGAGAACTAAGAGTTTCTGCATTCAAAATGGAAACACAGATGAAAATGGTTCCAGAGATGGAGAAGTGGGAGAAGAAAATGAAGATGTCAGTTGCCATTCACGTCAATCTGCTGATTCTCGATCTCAAAGTCAATCCTGTAGCTTCAAGGATGCTCTCCCTGATAGGAAACCAGTATGGAAGTACTAATGTCTTCTTTTAATTGCAAGTAATGTCCGTGACTTTGTTTTCTTTTTAAGCTGATTAAATGTCTAATTCTCTGAAATATTCCAGGATCTCACTTCACTTCGGTTGAGTAGTCACCAAATGAGTCTTCTGCTTTCATCTATCTGGGTTCAGGCAACACTGACTGATAATACACCTTCCAATTTTGATGCAATGGCCCATACATACAAACTTGTGTTACTTTTCACTCGATCAAAGGTTCAAACCAATTCTTTTGTCATATACGATTTCGCAGTTACAATTCTCAATATTCTAGTGACAAATCCTTGACCATAGAAATGTTTTCTTTTCTTTATTTTCTGGCGTTCTCTTTATAGCATCCCAAGCGTCTAACTCTATCCAGAGATGCATGGGGAAACGTTCATGCATTTTGTCTCTCTTGTAAGGTGGTGTTTGGACGTGTGAGTGTTGAAAAAAGTAGAAATAAATTTGTAAATGTTCTTTGGTTAGTGTGTTTTCTCGAAAAAGTTTCCTGGGTGGAAAAGTTCCTTGAGGAAATAGTTATAACCAAAAGGTTATTTCCATTCACACGACATTCAGAAAACTTCAAGAAACTACAATTATCCAAACAGGTTTTTCTTTTGCACAAACTATTTTCTCCAAAGAAATCTCTGACAAAAGCTATTTTGAAATCTAGACAAACTGTTATAAGTCTTATCTTGCTTGATCTCCATCTTTTATGTTGTTCTGCAACTGTTTTCATCAATCACATAATAGTTAGTTTTGCTAATTGCAGAATTCTAGTTACGTGGCGCTTGTTCGATCTTTTCAGTTAGCCTTCTCTCTGAGGAGTATTTCGATGGATAGAGAAGGTGAGTTGGGTTCACTATCAAGTTCCACCATTTTACATACTTGGGGAATACAAGCTTAGAGTTATTTAGTTTGGTTTCACAGAATAAATTGGCATCAGTACTACGACCTGATAAAAATTTCAGTCATTTGAAGTTCCTGACCGGGTTGTCGACGATTGCTTCTGTATCTTGCATTATGAAATTTTTAATTTTATTCAGAATTAATGTCTTTTGGTGCAAACATTGACTATTATTTTACTCCCTGCATACTGAAGGAGGTTTACAACCATCTAGAAGAAGGTCTCTATTTACTTTGGCATCATATATGCTCATCTGTTCAGCAAGGGCGGGAAGTCTCCCTGAACTAATTCGTGTGGTTGAATCATCACTGACAGACGAAATGGTTAATCTCCCAAGCCTCTTTTGAGTTTTTTGCTGGATAAGTAGTTGATTTCTTCCAATTTTGCTGTTAGGCCGAATTTCATCAGCTCTCCATGTTTTCTAATTTAATTTGATTTGTATAAATGTAATAAATGTGATAATTGTTTGGTTAATAGGTTGATCCTTATCTTAAGTTGGGTGAAGATGTCAGGCTGCAAGCTGCATCTGAAGCATCTGGTAGCGAAGCATATGGTTATGGGTCACCGGAAGATGAAATTGCAGCTTTGAAATCCCTGTCAGCAGTAGAATTAGATGATGAGAAATTTAAAGAAATCATTATGTTGCACTTCACAACTAAATGCAGAACATTGTCAGAGGTATTGACTTTCTCAAAATTTGATGTATGATGCAAGTTCATAACCTCATAGGTGGTGAGGAACTTTGGTCTATTGGGAAGACAGACTTATAGACATCAATGACATTTTTTTTGGGTCGTTAATAGCTAGTTTAATTTGTTGGCTGAATGCAGTTATCTAGAGTAGAAAGAAGATTGTTTCAAAATAGCAAGAACGATGTAGAAAGCATAAAAGGTCTTTCTCCTTACATTTCTATGTTTGGTGCTAAGAACCCACGTTGTATAGCTGGGTAATTTGATGGAAGATTGTGGTTGCCTCAGGGTCAGTCATAGACACTACTGGTACATTCTTTTTTGACACCGACTTGGTGTTATAACAATGAAGTTTATCGACTTATTTAGAAACTAACATAGTAGAAATAAAAGTAGGTTGAATAAATAGCTTTTGTTTGGATAAAAATTGCAACTTAGCCTATCGATATGATAACATTGCATCAATTTTAGATGATTCGAAATGTGACCTGAAATCTATGAAATTAATATCCACATACTAAGGCATGATTTGAATCAGTTATCTTAAACGATTCCATGAGTTTTCTGCTACTGAAGGATGAAAGTCTTTGACTGGAGCATAATCTGCTCTAGTTACAAACATGTTGTATCTTGTTTATGCAAAGTCATCGGAAAATGGATCCGCTGTCAATATATTCTCTTGTTTTCCTCTTTCGTCAAACGTTTTGGGGAATGGAGAAACTCTGCCTCATTTAATAGGCCCTACGCGGTGTGTATCCAGATTAGTCGGGCTAGTGCATTCCAGATACTGGACGGTTATTCCCAGGAAAGGAAAAAAAATCCCTCTTATGGTTTATAAACTAGTAAATAGATGAGCTTCTTAGTAAATACATGAGCTTCTTAGTATAGGATTTGTTCTCATTTTCTTCTGGAACAGGATGTTGAATCTTGGCTAATGTTTTCCAGGATGAGTTATCAAGCATAAGAAAACAACTCTTGGAAAGGTTTGAACCAGATGATGCATATCCACTTGGAATTCCTTTGTATATGGAAACACCTCACCCCTGCTCTCCACTTGCTCAGATTGAGTTTGAGACTTTTGATGAGGTTGAATAGGAATCATTTTCTGTATTTGACATATACATATATTTATGTCTAGTTGGTTACTTTTTCTTTTGTGATACGAAGAGAGGACTCTTGAGCTTTTTCTTCTACCCCAACCGCATGGCTTTCAAATATGCTCTTTAAGAGAGTTAATTATGTTTCTGTACTCTATCAGGTCATGACAGCTCCTTCCCTCATAGATGAAGAAGCAATTTCAGATGCTAATGGAAGCCAATCAGGTCGAAAGACCTCTATTTCCATCAATTCCCTTGACATTCTAAGTGTGAACCAGCTTTTAGAGTCGGTGAGTAACTGCTTAGAAACACATGTTTAGGAATATTTGTTTAGTTGTTAATCTTCTAGATTAGTGTTTGGAAAGTTTTGCTTACACATTATTTTGTTTTTAAACATTTAAAACTATGAAAATGCACTTGGTTTTTGCGCTGTTGCAAAGAGACTAAGAAGAGGGAACAAAGAATAGAGAAATATGTCTTGGTTGTTGGTATGCAACAAAAAACTCTTGCTTAGGCTATCTCCATCCTTGTGGATCTGCTAGTGAATAAATCTGAGTCTGATCAAAATCTTGTTGGCTAAATTCTTATGAATTCTATTAAACAATCAGTGGTTGCTGTTCCTCATCATCGTCTGGCAGAAATTTAGAAAGGTTGAAATCTGTGTTATCTGTCTCCACATCATAAAAAGGTGGAGATTCCCAGCTGAAACTATCATCTCCTGAATCATTGTTGATATCCTATAAAAGTACCTTTTTTTAGGAAAACACAGTTATTCCACAAAAAATATGACAATTGCCTTCGTTATGACTTATGAGTTCATCTTTGTTTTCCATCCATTGAAGCTTCACTATAGTATCTTCCAACCCTGGCATGGTGACGACTAACAAACCAAAGCAAACACTAAAAGAGAAGGGAAACAAAGAATTAGGAGAAGACAGAAGAAGATAGATGATATTTAAGAGGTGTAAAGAACCTAAACTATGATAATGGACAACCATTGAACAAAAGTCAATTAACCTTCCATCTTGTATATATATATATATATATAAAAGGAAGGACATAGAGGAGGTGGCTTGGCACTCTCTAAAGCCAAGAAAGCCTTTTATCTTTTATCTCAAATTTTTGGATCTTCTTACTTTTTCTTCAATTTTTGTGCTATACACCTCTTGAACAATCAAAAGACGCCTCTTATATACACCTCTTAATTTAGAAAATCAACCGTTTCTTAAACTGAATAACTAATGCATGTTATGCCCTTTTTAGACTACTTCCATATTTGTTGATCCCCTCATTTTATCCATGCATTTGCTATTGTAATGCTTCAGACTCTTCCTACATCATTGCTAACGAGACCTTTTCAACACCTATGCCTTTTCATCTTCTTTCATATTTTTGTGCCCCATCATTTTATCCATGCATGTGTTATTACGATGCTACAGACACTTCCTAAATCCTCACTAATGAGACGGTTTCAACAATTTTGAAATTAATGGAGGGTAATTAAAGTTGCAACACATGATATATCCACACTCTTCCTCTTCTCAATCCATGACCTAGCATAGAAGAATTTACTTTAGCATGAAATCCATCGGATATGCGACAGTTCCAGCAAAAGCTTCAAGAGGGTCTTCTATTTTTTTTTTTCTGAACTGCAAAGTGTATAAGTTTCTTTTCTTCTTTTGTCTCTTTCACTTTGAGAATTGATGATTTTATGTTGGTTTAAAATTACAGTAAGTCGTGAATGAAGTCCTGTTCTTTCTAAATATTTTTGCATTGAATATTCGGGTTTTACATTTGTATGTAGAAACATCCTAAAGGTAAAAAAGAAACGTGGTTTTTATTTTGAAAAATAAGATTAAGAGAAAAAGAAATAAATACTCCAAAGGCAATGGCAAAACAAAGTTATCCTGCGAGCAGAAAGCTTATATCATACTATCAAATTTAAATGATTTAAACCTGCAAATCATATATATACATTAAATGCTGCAATTGTCACTTTGATAAAAAACTAAGAGCCCATTTGGACATAAGAAAAAATTTACTTTTTTTCGAAATTTTTTTACTTTTTTCCGAAATCAGTGTTCGGCCATAAATTTTCAAATTTTCACTTGAAGATGAATTTTGGAATTTTTTGAAAATTTGAAAAACTCCAAAAAGCTGTTTTTAAAATTTTCACTCAAATCACTCACAAAACTTCAAAAACAACCCAAAATTATATTCATGTCCAAACACAACTCTCGTTTTCAAATACCATTTTCACTTGAAAAAAAATTTCACTTTTTTCCGAAATTGTACAATTCTTATGTCCAAACGCCCACTAACTTTCGTGTAACAACGTTAGTAGGAAAAAAAATTGAAATTGAAAACTAATATCATGAACAAGTAGAAATTGCAATTTTAATCTTCAAGTGAGCTTGACATTCAGATCTAGTGAAGCTTTTGAACATGGGGTTTTAAAGATATCATTTGTTTCTTTTGTCTCTTCTCCCTCTACGAATGTGTGTTGGATGTCTATGGTATCTATAAGATTAGGGATGGAAGTCTTAGAATGGTGTGAGGAGTTATTCAGAGAAATAAATTGATTTTCTTTTGGACTTTTTAAAAGACTTGAGATGAGAAAAAGAAATAATATGTTTGCTCATAAAAGGAAAAATTAACCTTTTCTGTAGTTCTTGCTAGAAAGAGAAGTTACAAATAAGGAAGAGACGAAGGAAACATATTATATGATAAAGGTGTTTTGTCCCTCGTTCAATTTATATGTACAATTCCTATTTAAATCAAACTTTTAAATATTAGGCGATGCTCTGAAAGTAATATTCGACTTGCTAGATAGTTCAAATAAGGAAAGATTAATAGTCAAATATTATTTAATTTCAAAGTCTAAAATATTAGGAAAATATTTAAATGACAATTATATCCAATTGAAATTCATTTTTAAAGGGTAAAAAAGGCAAATAAAATTCACTAAAGGGCTTCATGCTTTTATATATATATGTATGCATATATAGATAATTACTTAAGTATTCTTTTTTGTTAAAAAATATCAAGTTGGGTGTGGGACTATGAGTTATAAGATCAGTAGCGTGCACCTGTATAACCAGAGGCGAAGCGATGTGTATCCAAGGATAGGTCAACTGAACACCCTTCGACGGAAAATTATACTGTATATATGGGTTAAATAGTGTTTTTTATCGATATATAATAAATTTTGAACACCTTTGAAACAACTGAAATAGGTAGCCCATTGGCATAAGGTGTTCAAAACTATTCCATGTGTTGCGTGTTCGTTCCTCGACTCTTGCATCGGTATACACTTTTTAAAAACAAAACAGACAAAAAGAGATTCAATTTCTCATTTCCAGCCAATCATGTTGAGTTGCACACTTGCACTTAGCTCTCTTTCTCTTTCTTACAATGTGTGCCCTTTTCAAATAAGGTTCTTACAATGTACTTAATATGGATATCTATATTATTATTATAAAATAAATTTTCAACTCGTCATGGCCTGGACCATGGAGTAAAGTAAAGTCCTTGTTTAACCCTTTTAACCTTTCGTACTGGTCTGCTCATATAGGTGATAGTAACTATACTTTGTGTATTATTATTTATGTTATTTTAATTTATACAATTATTAGTTCCATTACAAGTGTTTTTATGATTTAATTATATATTACCTATTCTTTTAATTTCAATTTATGTGAAATTATTTAACTAGGCATGTAGTTTAATAAAGAAAAAAGATTGGCAACTTGTTATCTTAAATACAGTATACTATAACATCTGTATGGTTATAAGACATTTGAAGCTTGTTGTCTTAGATGTGCTATAAGTGGCTATAAAAGCTTTCATTAATGGTAAAAATGTTGAGTCGAGGGTCTTTCGGAAACAGCCTCTCTATCCCTCCGGGGTAGGGGCAAGGTCTGCGTACAATCTACCCTCCCCAGACCCCACTTATGGGATTTTACGGGGTTGTTGTTGTTGTTAATGATAAAAATGAAGTACAAGTTAATTTGTTCTTAATTTAGAAATGAGAAATTTATTTTTTATCGAACCAAAGAGGAAATAAGGTCATATAAAATGAAAAGGGGAGAGTAGTTTGATTTAAAATTGTCGTTGCACCAATTCATCTAAAAGAAATTATTTATCTCTTTAAAGTTTGAACACCCTTACTAAATTTTCTGGCTTCACCACTGTGCATAACACTAGCTCTTGCACATGTAGGTTCTGGAAAGTGCCCGACAAGTTGCAAACTTCCCTCTTTCCTCTACACCGATACCCTATGATCAAGTAAAGAATCAGTGTGAGGCCCTTGTGACTGGTAAACAACACAAGATGTCAGCCCTCCAGAGTTTCAAGATGCAACAGGAAACCAAGGCATTACTATCCTATAATGCAATGGACAGGAAGAGCCCTTCTTTACCAAAGATGGTGAGAATCGTTCTGTCCCTTTATCATTTAGTCTATCCTAGCCTCTACTCCATGAATAACAATAGCTGGTGTGTTTGAATGAAATATTTACTTATTATAATATAATTTTTGGTGGACTGAAGAGCTACAGAGCTGTTAGAAGAGCTTTAAGTTGTTGTGATATCCTGTTACAAAACTTTGTTTAGCATATTAGTGTTTCCAAGAAACAGTTAAAGTACAAAAAATCAAATGGTTTATAGCATTTCATTTAACTTACATGCCAGCATATCGTTTTAATCACCAAACTGAAGTGGAGCTTCTTTCTCAAATGATATTGAAGCAAAGAAGCAGAACACTCCATACGGGGGAAATGAGCAGAGTTCATTCAGATCCTCCCACATGTTCAATCTTTGTTTAGTGGTTTCCCAAACCTTAAGAATGCAAGATTTGTATCTTAATATGTGAAACTTATCAATGTTGTTTGACTCCAACTTGATAGGATTCATTCCATGAAGATCATAATTGAGAATTTAAGGTGTTCCGATTTCCTAGATAATACTGCCTCCGTCCCATAATATGTGACACTTCTTCATTTTAGTTTGTCCTCAAAATTGAGACCTTTCTCTTCCTGGAAGCTAGTTAATCTTACATCCCCAATTTACCCTTTGTGATATGACTTGTGGGGACCTAGAGGGTATTCGAATTGGCTTAAAAGCTAGTCAAACCAACTCAAAAGCATTTTTCTCTTGCTTGAGTGTTGGCAAACTTAAAATAGCTTTTAAGCCAATTGCTTTTAAGCATAAAGAACTCAAAACAAGGCAAAAAGTTATAAGTTAGCCACCCCAACTTGTTGCTTTTTGGCTTAAAAAATACTTGGGGTTTGACCAAATGAAGTACAATTCTATCCCGTCTTTCTTCCTCTCAGCCTATCTCTCTTGTCATTGCCATTGCTTTAAGGTCTGATACCATTTCGTGAAGTTTCTCTCCATCTTCTTGTGAATTCCATTTCAGTGAATTAGTGAAATTCGCAAATATATGAAGAAAACAAATGTTGTCGATGGTTGCAAAAGAAAATGGCAACAATATTTACTGCTTGGCTCGTTGTCACCTATGTTGAAGAAAGGTTAGGAACCCTGTAGAGAATGAAGACGGGCTGAGGATCTTCCTCCCAACAGTGCTTTTCGAGGCTCCCCTGAATAAGTAAGGCCCCGTTAACCTGGCCAAAGATGGGGATAAAGAGTAAGGATTGAGGAATAACCGGAATAGATCGAGTCGTCAGAGCCGTGCCTACTTTTCTGCCTTTCTATCTATACTTCCCATCCCAGCTCCCCCCTAATTGAACTCAAGCTTCTTTTTATGCTATTTGGAGCGAAATTCACTAAAACTAGAAGGGGTGAATAGCTACAATTGCTCTCGGTTTGGCGAAGTGTTCTGTAGCGGAGTCGCCGCCATACCTGCCGGGGTGGGTAATCTATGGCTGTTCATCATAGGTAACTATGTGAAGCAGAGGTTGTGGTAAAAAGATACGTTCATTTACTCCATCTCCACATTTTAGAGTAGGATTTATCTTATAAGCAATTTTTAAGCTTGACGAGTTATATATGCTCTTTCTTTGACGAGAATTCAAAGAACGATACTTTTAATAGTTTCATGTTCTGATTCTGCTAAAAGTGAAAAAAACCTCTCTAAATTGAAATAAATTTGTCTAATAAATTTAGAATTTTTACTAAATTGTGACATAAATTAATTTGTACTAGAATAAATTTAGTATTAAAATCCTACAATAATAAATTCATTTTTAGTGCTAATAGCTTTAAGGGCATTTTAGTCGTTTTAATAGAAAATAGTGCTTATTAGCTTTTCTGCTAAACATATCAACTGCTTATTTTCAGCTCCAGCATTTCTAGCCAAACGCGTAACTGCTTCTTTTTAAATTAAGCTCCCGCACTTCAAAAGTTGCTTTTAAGCCCAAGTGCTTAGAAGCTACTTTCATTCATCAAATCTAAATGGGCTATTACATTATATAAAAGTTCATTGTTTGTAAGGAGAGAGAAACGAAAGACACATGAAACTCTCACCAGTAAAGATTTTTTTTTTTTTAAGCTCCCGCACTTCAAAAGTTGCTTTTAAGCCCAAGTGCTTAGAAGCTACTTTGATTCATCAAATCTAAATGGGCTATTACATTATATAAAAGTTCATTGTTTGTAAGGAGAGAGAAACGAAAGACACGTGAAACTCTCAAAGTAAAGAATTATTTTGATACTTGACGCTGTAGAGATTTTGGGTATTGTAAGCGTATAAAGTTTGAGGAGATTGAGGGGGCTATGCATAAGATGAACAGGGAAAGGGTGATGGGGCCAGACGAAAGCACAGTGAAATTTTGAAAGAACGTGGGTAGGGCGTCTTGAAGTTGCTTACATGGTTGATTAATGTGATTTTTAAGACTATGAAGATGCTCGAAGATTGGAGGCGGAGTACGATGATTCTATTTTACAAGAAGAAGGATGATATCCAAAATTGCAATAACTATAGGAATATCAGGCTGCTAAGCACACCATGAAAGTTTGGGAGAGGGGGGTGGAAGTGAAGGTGAGGAAGAATGTCTATTTCTAAGAACCAGTTCGGATTCATGTCGGGGCGATTGATTGCTGAAGCTATTCACCTTGTGAGGAGATTGGTGGAGCGGTATTGGTAGAATAAGAGGAATTTGCATATGGTGTTCATTGACCTAGAAAAAGCGTAAGACAAAGTCCTAAGGGAGGTGCTATGGAGATGTTTGGAGGCTAGAGGTGTACCTATAGCTTACACTAGGGTGATTAAGAACATGTATGATGGAGCTAAGACTTGGGTAATGACAGGGGATGAGACTCGGAACACATCCCAGATGTGATGTGGTTGCACTAGGGATCAACTTTTAGCCCGTTTTTATTTGCCTTGGCGATGGACGTACTGACGCGTCATATTTAAGAGGAGGTGCCATGGTACATGCTATTTGCAGATGACGTAGTACTGATTGACGAGATGCGGGGCGAAGTTAACGCCAGGCTGGAGGTCTGGAGACAGACTCTTGAGTCAAAAGGTTTCAAGTTGAGTAGGACCAGAAACAAAGTACTTGGAGTGCAAGTTCAATGACAGGACTCATGAAGCGGACATGTATGTGAGGCTTGATACACAAGTCATCCCTAAGAGAGGAAGTTTCAAGTACTTGAGTTTAGTTATCTAAGGTAATAGAGAAATTGATGAGGATGTTGCTCATCGTATTGGTGTGGCGTGGATGAAATAGAGGCTTGCATCCGGTGTTTTGTGTGATAAGAATATGCCATCAAGATTTAAAGATAAGTTCTACCACAGTGGTGGTTAGACCAACAATGTTGTATGAGGCGGAGTGTTGGCCAGTCAAGAACTCCCATGTATAAAAGTTGCAAGTATGGAAATGAGGATGCTGAGATGGGTGTGTGGACAAACTAGGAAGAAAGATTAAGAATGAAGTTATTCGAGACCTGGTGGGCGTGGCCTCCATGGTGGACAAGATGTAGGAAGCGAGACTGTGATAGTACCGGCATGTTAAGAGGAGATGCAATGATACCGGAGGTGTGAGAGGTTGGTCATGGTGGGCCTGAGGAGAGGTAGAGGTATGCCAAAGAAATATTAGGAAGAGGTGATTAGGCAGGACATGACGCAACTTCAGCTGACCGAGGACATGACCCTTGATAGGAGGGTGTGGAGTTCGAGAACTAAGGTAGTTAGTTAGTAGGTAGTTGAGCGCATCTCTTTCTCCTACTAGTAGTTTTAATATTATTTTCATAGTGTCTTATTCATAGATTTCTATTACTAGTTATTTCTTTCGCTTCAATTTTCTTATCATCTTATTTTGTTGTTGGTGCTGCTTGTTACTGTTTCTTTTTCTTCCCTCCGTATGTTGAGGGTTTGTCGGAAATTGCCTCTCTACCCTCACAAGGTAGGGTAAGGTCTGTATACTCATTACCCTCCCCTGACCCACTTGTGGGATTACACGGGGTTTATTGTTCTTGATATAATTTTGATGACTTACGTGTGAAAAGTCTTCTTTAAATTCTTAACTCCATGCCCATTCAAACACCTTCACATAAAATGGACGGAGGGAGTACTATCTTGTGAATGTGTTTTAAAACTTTTTTATGGAGGAGTCAGTTTTTATCCCATGAACTCTCATTTTCCTTTTAATTTGTTAATTTGACTTCTAATGGTGCAATGTGTCTAGTAGTAGAGTGGCTCTAATTTAAGGCTGTGGTTAAATCTCTAATCATGTTTGAAATCGTTTAGTTTAGCTTTTTTAAAGAAATAATAAGCAATAAGAGATGTTTAATTATGTTTAATGTTGATTTAAATCATTTTTCCTAAAGAAAACAAATATTTTGTATATTCACAACATTTCACATGTAAGACATTGTGGAGAGTAGTGAAAATACACTTCTTTAATGTAAACAAGGAATCTGTTCATGGAAATTAGGAGGCTCAGAACCAGTGGCTTTGAATTCTTATTCATCTTGTGCTTCATGTTTGCACTGTGAAAAGGTCATCTGGTTAAAGGATGTTTTCTATTTTGCATGGTAGACCTATTCTGGGCCTTCTCTTCTACTCTATCTGCTTATTGGATTGGTAGGTACACTCTTTTTTCTAGGCTTCTGATTGAACTTTAAGGTAATGGAAGAGAAGGCAATCGATAGTATAACTGGTAAGTAAATCTATGGACTGGGTTCTCACTCTAAGCCACTACCAGCTGTTTGAAAAAACGATAGACATCTAGCGCATTCACTCGGGGTTCAGTTGGTCATTGTCGCAGCTTTCAAAAAACTCACTAAGTCTTTTAAGACTGAAGAAGTAGAAAGAATTCAGAATGAGAAGCGGATTGTTCCCTCAAGCTTGGTCGGGAATTTATAGTAATTACAAGTGAATAATTGGGTTAGTGTATAATAACAAATCAAATCCTAATAAAATCAACCCCACTTAATGGTGCATCTTGTGCTATCTTTAGTACTCCCCTGAAGCTGGAGCATACATATCATAAGCTCTAAGTTTGTTACAAATTTAGTCTATCCATGCTCCGCTGAGGAACTTGGTAAGAAAATCTGCTAGCTTGTCATTCGAGCTAACAAAGCTGTTGGCTATGCATTTGTAATCAATCTTTTGTCTAATGAAATGACAATCCACTCCTATATGTTTTTTCATCTCACGGCAAACAGATTTTGAAGCAATGTGAAGGTAGTTTGATTACTTATTAACTTTATTCTGGAGAAGTTGTTTCAATCGGATTATCTCACATGTTGAAAGAGTCATAGTTTGATATTCTGTATTGGCACCAAATTTTGCGAAAAACATCTTGCTTTTTACATTTTTAAGAGATTAGATTCCAATCATGTCACAATATCCAAAAGTGGGAAACGTCTATTTGAGGGAGAACCTATCCAACCAGTAATCCCTAGGCGACCCTTGTCTTCAGATAACAATCCCTGTTCTGGAGCTCATTTGATGTGTATCTGAGGACTAGTATGGATTAGTCCATGCTGTGCATGGGCCCAATAAGCATATGCTAATTGACAGTTAGATTTATTTTTTACTTTTCCGAGTCAATCATGGAAATAGACGGTTGGATTTATTCTTTACTTTTCTTAGTCAATATATTAAGTTATACACTAATAATATACAGTTATACATATAATATACTTGAATTGTACATATATATACATATGTCGGCTGTTTTAGCTTAGTCAGTTGGAATGATGGCTATTTAGGTTAATTCTTTATTATTCTTTTGTTATTTAAGAATTTTTTGTATTAAAGAGTCCATCTCCAAAGAATCCGGAAGTTAAAACAAATTAAGCTATGCAAGTACTTCTGTTTTAAGATTGAGTTGATTCAGTTAATTGGGGGATGAGCAAATTTTTTGCTTAACTTATGCTGAATAGTATAAAAAATCATGTTTATAACATAAAAGATTTTTTCCATTGTACATGAAATTTGTTTAGAGTATTGATATTTTAGCTTTTTATCTATATCATAAAAGATTTGATGACACCTTTAGACAAGGAAATCGTTTTGAGATGTTTATCAAATTTTATTAAGCTTCATATTCCCCTATTTTAGAGCTGGATTATAATTCTAAATTCTAATATGAAAATTTTCGATTCCCTTCAAAGTACAGGGTATGTACTCTCCAAGAATGAGGACTCTAGCTTAGCATACGCTTATTAAGTATCATAATTATGATCTTTGAAGTATTTCTCCAAAATGAATGTTCATAGCAGTATATATATACGCGAACACATATACATAACTTAGTGTGTTTGAAGAATTGCACTAAATTGAAACAGTAATACAATTAACAATAAATATGCCTCATTCTGAAACGAGTAATATATTGTTCTAGTCTCTTAATAAAATCAAAACTAACATTTTTTGATTGTACATCTATACCATTTTCACGAAAATGTTTTCCCTATTTTATGTTAAAATCGAGCTGTTGCAATCATATCTAATTTCCGAAAAACCAGTATTGTAAGTGGACTCTTTACAAAATCACTAATTTTAAGTAAATTTTCATATTCAACAGACTATAAACTAAGCTCTCATTTAACCATAAAATTTGGGAGCTGTTTTTAATATTTTATTTTCAAATATGTGTGTTTTTTTTTTTATAGATTTGAACCATTTTTTGGCAGATTTTGAAAATAAAATTTTCAAATCTCAAAAGCAGCTCTAGTTGTTGAAATTTTTGAACTTTTCGACTCACAAAACTTCAAATTCTTTTCAAGTAAAATACATGTTCAAATACAATTTCAACTTTCAGAAATCATTCTTCATCTCATTTTTAATAACTATTTTTTTTTCAAGTTTCAACCAAATCTATGTCAAAATGCTAGCTAAGTAAATCTATATTCAGCAGTCCCTTACATCTGAAGAAAGCCTTATTTAATACACTTGTTAAGTCTAAATAAAAATTATCATATAGCGCAATCACTTCACCCTTGATTAGATGCTTGCTTCATTAATCATATAGGTATGATTAATAAAGTCATGGAACTGGTTGAGTTAATAGTGTATTTATAAGTTAAAAAGATTGTTTTATGAAAAGAGCATGTTTCTGTTCTTGTTTTCTAGTTGGTGAAATAAAAGGGAACACAAAATTCTGCAATTTCTGTTTAACTTTACTTTTCCTAATATTTAATAAAAGTTAGATTAATCTTGGTTAAGAGTTTAGTGTTGAATTGAAAGAGAAGATGAGTTAGCGAATTGATTGGCTTGTTTGAGCTTAAAAAAATAAAATTGATTGGTATGGACCATCCATAATTCATAAATAAAGAGAAAATGCTAACGGTCTAAAATCTAAATTCCAAAAAGAAAAAAGAAATACTTTGCCCGCTCCTATATGCGGTTAATTTTTTTGAAACCCAAATTGAGCGGGTAGATTTATTTATTTACTAACAAATAAAATGTTGACTTTCAGGAATATAAATGAACCTTGATTAAGAAATCAGTTTTTCCTAATTAAAGAATGCAAGTAAATAGCTCTCTTAAAGTTCTAGGTGAAAATTATGCTTCTATTTGGGTGTATAGGCAAATTGAGTTCGAGTGGGAAGAAATTTAAAAATAGCCAGATTTACAAGTGGTGATTGAAAAATAGCCACAGTTTCAAAAGTAATCGAAATTTAGCCACTTTTCATGTAAAGATAAATCTGAACGAAAACACTGTTCAAAATCCGAAAAATATTCCAGCATAATATATTGGAGTTCCAGTATAATATACCGGTCCAGCATAATATGCTGGAAGTTCATACACAGGTGCTCCAATCTCCAGTATATTATGCTGGAACTTTCCACGTGTTGGAGTTCCAGCATAATATACTGGAAGTTCATACACAGGTGCACCAATCTCCAGTATATTATGCTGGACCGGTCCGTGTTGTAGCAAAATAGTGGCTATTTTTCAATGACGTTGCAATCGCTGGCTATTTTTCAATTATCAGTCCGAAAACTGGCTAGTCCGGGCTATTTTTATGTTTGAGTGTGAAATGGGGGAATATAGTGGGCCTCAAAAGAAGGCTGCGTATGAAGTGAGAGAAGTGATAACCTCAAGAGAAGGCTGCGTATGAACGTGTAAATACAAAAATTGAAATGCGCCCACTGGTGTAATGATGTTATAAAGCTGCAATAACTCATCTCAAACCAAAGGGTACAATAGTCAACACAGAAAAGGGTTGTGCTGTAGTATATATATATGAAGCCTTTAGGTACAACAACAGTGAAGCACAGACATTGCAAACTATCAAAAATACCCTCGTGATGAAATAGACATGTTGACCGAGAGCTCTCCGCTATTCCCTCTTATAAGAAGTATAAATATAAATATTGATTACTATATCCCAATGCACTTACAAAAGCTCAGTTTGCCAACCAGTTTCAGTATCTGCCCGGGTCTTCCAAGCTCTCCCTGTCAGGAACAAGTTGGACATTTGAATCCAATTGAGTATTAACAGGTTTGCGATTTGTCATGCCTATCTCCTCTAGTATATCCAAAGTGTACTTTCTTATAAGATCATGATATCGCTCGCGATAGCAGAAGCAAAGATTTAAGCAATACTCCCTCCGTTCCTGTTTATGTGAATCTATTTCCTTTTTGGTTCATTTAAAAAAGAATGACCCTTTCTAATTTTGGAAATAATTTAACTTAAACTTCAAGTTCTAACCTCAATGAGAAGCTTTTATAACCACACAAATACTTTGTCATGTTTTATACCACAAGGTTCAAAAGAATTGTAGCCACGCAAATGTTATGACTTGTTTAAGACCATAAGGTTTAAAAGTCTTCATTTCTTTTTTAAACTCCGTGCCCAGTCAAATAGATTTACATAAATTGAAATGAGGAGTACGTTCTAGAGTTTTGTATAATATTCAAAGTTAAATTGTATAAGAATGATAAGACTAAACAAGGAGTTTGTTGAATGAAACTAACACAATAATCAGTATATTAAGCCACTGATTCCACCTTTTGTCTTCTGAGTTACGCGTGTTTAGCCGCTCCTTTGGTCCAAATTGGCTCCATGTCCTCTTCCAATGTTGTAACATGCATATTGACACATCCATGAGATATTTCTAAGGCCTTTAGCTCGTTTTCTAGAAGAAACATTTCTTGATATTCATTAACAGCCCAACTAGCTTCTCTTGGAGTTCTTTGGCATGTAGTCTCGTACTCTCATTATGACATTGAGGCGACTCCAAAGCAGCTTTCCCCCTTGTTTGTGGGCTCTTTGGGATGCTATCAGATCGCAATACCCCTCTTAGATTGTGCTACCTCAATCCCCAAAATGTATTTCAACTTTCTTAAGTGTTTGGTTTGGAAAATGTTGGATAGATGTCGCGTCAATTGAAAAACTTCATCTTGATCATTACCTTTTTTGACAATATCATTATCATAAACTACTAAGTTAATACATTTTTTCGTAGCATCACTTTGATAGAAAACAAAATGATCTGCGACATCCCATACTATCGAGCCATAGAACTAAATCTTCTAAATGTTTTTGGAGATTGTTTTAGACCATACAGTAATTACTTTAGACGACATACCGAACGTGACTTCCCCTAAGCAACAAACCCTGGTGGTTCCCAATTACCTTATCGAATAAGTTTCCATGCAAAAAACCGTTCTTAATAACCAGCTGATGAAGTGGCCAACGGTGCATTGCCACCAGGAGATAAGTAGTTGGACAGATGCAACTTTGGAAAGCGAAAAGAATGTGTTACTTTAATGAAGACCATAAATCTAAGTATATTCATTGGTACAAGGCCTTTAGCTGATCAATCTTGCCATCCCGACCCACTTTTTCTCTATAGACCCAATGACACCTAGCAATAGATATGTCCTCCGATAACTAAATCAATTCCCAAGGGCCATAAAGCTAAGTGTACCCTTTGGCAACAAAACGCCACCTTTAACTGATCAATTTTGCCATCCAAATTCATTTTCACTATATGGGCCCAACAACACCCAAAAGTAGATTTGTTCTTCGGTAACTGAAATACTGAACCAATTCCATCATGACATAGTATAAGGGGATAAATGATGATAGCTCAAGCAATTATATGTAGGATGCTGATTTCGAGTAGTACAAACACCTTTACGAATGACTATGGGTGGGAGTTGTGTCTGATGAAGGCACGACTAGAGCAAGTAACGGATGATACGAGACGAGTCATTGGAGCTACCAATGTGCTACCATACATATTCATGAGAAGAGCTATCTGTGGTGTCACCGGGAGGATGAGTCATTTGGAGTAGACCTAGAGAGTGGAAAATCGGCTTAAGAGTTGGCCCGAAAGCTGACTAGTGGTATGGGGAGCATAGGGACGGGTAAAACTTGAGGAATTAGATTTCTGTTTGCTTTATTTGGTGAAAAATAGGCAAAAGAAGGTTACCTCATCTACTAAGATAAAATATTTACTTGTTATTGGATCATAGAATTTGTAACCTTTTTTGGAGGTGAAAGTACACTAGGTAGACACATTTCACCTATTTGACTTGAAGTTCATCTTCCCTAAAATTGTGATAATGAAGGTAGGGGTAAGGTTGTGTACTCTCTATCCTCCCCAGACCCCACTTGTGGGATTACACTGGGTATGTTATTGTCGTTGTTATTGTGATCATGAACAAAGCAGGCAATATCAAACACTCGCAATGGAAGGTGGTGAGGACTATATTTGGAGATGGAATTGAACGAAGACCTTGATATTACAGTAAAGTAGATGGTATATGGTTAATTAGATGACAAGATATGAGAATTACATCCCTCCAAAAGCTAAAAGGAACATGATGGCTTTTTACATTTGAGAATTCATTTTGTTGAGGAGTATATGCACAAGATATGTGGTGAGTGATTCCAAGAGAAGACGTGAAAATAACAAAGGAAGATGATAAGCATCCATTGGCATTATCACTGTGCAATACTTTGAAACACCGAATTGATTGCGAACCTTAGCACAAAACTTGTAAAAGATAAAACAATTCAGAATGGTTCTTTTTTGAACAACACCTATAGGCTAACAAGAATGGTCATCCATGAAGGTAACAAACTAATGTGACCCTAATTTTGAGACGACACCACTTGGACCTCTTATGTCTAAGTACACAATGTCAAACATAGATGAATCCTATTATTAATCTTTTGGGAAATGAAATGCGGGTGTGTTTCCTAATTTGACATGACTCGCATTCTAAAGGAGAAGACAATTTAGAGAGACTAGGAACTAATTTATTATTTTCCAAGACTCAAGTGACCCAGACAACTAAGATGAATGGAGGCAAAGGAAGTGAGGTCGGTCTCTATTTGTCCGGAGTAACTTTCCATATCTTGATTACTTGTAGTTGAACAATATTTGAGACGACTTCGTCTATGCTTTGTACATTATTCGTCTATAAAGCCTCCTATTTAGTTTAAACTGTATAATACACACATCAGTCCAGTGCATTAAGCTCTCGCTATGCGCGCGGTCCAAGGAAGGGTAGGACCACAAGGGTCTATTGTATGCAGCCTTAACCTGCTTTTTTGCAAGAGACTGTTTCCACGGCTCGAACCCGTGACCTCCTGGTCATACGACAACAACCTTACCTGTTACCCAAGGCTCTCCTTCAACAATGAGCCCTATTAATAACTACACACAATACATACTTTACTCCATAAAACAGTTTTTACAAAAGTGAAGTATTAAGTAATTTAGGAACCAGAGAATTCCTCAAAAAACTACATGTGTCAATTTTAGTCCACTTGATCCTTTCAGTGGTGTTAATTAGTTATCTAAATAAGTGTAGTTCTACCTGGAATAGGAGTAGGGTATATATTGTGTATAGTTATTAATAGGGCTCATTGTATTATAGTTAACACATCAATCAATATTTTCTTATTATTTTTCACACGGTATTAGAGCTTGAATGAGACACATCTGGGAAAATCAGACAGTCGCCGTTCATCAATTTCCGACGACTTTCTACGGCTAATTCACGTCAAATCAATTTCTGTTGGTGTTGTGCGAAAATCAACACCACCACAAGGTCCCCCAACCCCCGGCAACCAAACCACAAGAAAAATCTCCTGTAGCAAAGGCCTCACGCGCTCTTATGCGCCAATGGGAGAAGTCTTTTCCCGGCGACATCTGTTCCACACGCTGGCATGTTGGACCTCTTTCGGCCAGTTTTTGACCGACTTTCTTTATGACAGATTGTTTGCAAGGAAAGTCCGACTCTACCCATCCAGGTTATACCTAATTCTGAAGATCTTTTTATTTTCGGCGAGTTATTTGCAGTTTCTGGCGGCTGTTCCGGCGACTGTTTTCTTTTTTGAGTTACAGTGGTACTAGACCTCTCTTGAATCCGACATGTCTCTAGGGTTTGATGTTTTTGGTTCTAAAAACACGAGTTCTGGAAATTCAAACTTCATAATTATCTCAGAGCCCTTAATGTGAAGTTCAAACCATTTAGCTTGGGCTTCCTCTGTTGAGTTGTGTGCAAGAGTCAAGGTGTTCAAGATCACTTAACCAATAAGGCTAGTGAAGGAGATGAAAAGGCCAAAGCACTTGGGAGAAGATGCTCAATTATGTAATGTCCTGTGTCAATCTATTGATACAAGTTGATGCCTTTGTTTCGTCCCTTCCAGACATGTCATTTAGTTTGGAAAAAAGCTTGCATTTTATACACTAATGGCATATCTCGTTTTTATGATGTGATATCACAGACGACAAATTTAAAGAAACAAAAATTAGATACGTCTACTTACTTCGGACAATTACATGCAGTCATGGAGTAATTTGAGAAGTTGATGCCTGTTTCTGCTAGTGTTGAAAAACAACGACAGAAGATATTCCTAGTTCTTTCACTCACTGGACTTCTTAATGACCTTAATTTAGTGTGCAATCAAGTTTTGGCTAGTCCGACTATCCCTACAGTTGATGAATTATTCTCTCGATCACTTCACCTTGCTGCAGCACCCAATCACCCAGTGATCTCATCACAGACAGTTGACTCCTCTATTCTTGCATCCAAAACAGTGAAAAATCGGGCATCTCAGACTATGGAGAACATACAAAGAATGCTCAAGTTTTGGAAGATCTCGACCCAAAGTGTTCTTATTGGAATAACCTTGGACACACTGTGTTACCCCTTGTACGGTCGACCATCTAGAAATGCTCATGCTACTCAAACCGAGATTGCAGGACTGCAGTAAGGGTCAGACAATTGGAACAGGGCGTGAATCACAAGGCCTTTACTAATTGAACTCACTCAATCCCTTCACAACATGTCCAGTTACAGATCCTTCAGACCTAATTCACAGACGTTTAGGATTGTGAGTCATGTCAACTTGGGAAACATACCCGAGCTACCTTTCCCGTAGTGCTGAGAGTCGTGCAGAGATCGTTCTGAGTTGTTTTCTGTATTCAGAGTTTTTGTGCTGAAATAAAAAATTATTTTGGCATTTCTATTCGCATCTTTCGGAGTAATAATGCCTTCGAATATTTATCCTCTCAGTTTCAGCAGTTTATGACTTTTTAGGGAATTATTCATCAAACGTCTTGCTCGTATACCCCTCAGCAGAATGGGGTAGTAGAGAGAAAGAATAGACACCTCATTAAGACTGCTCGCACACTTCTCATTGAGTCCCATGTTTCGCTGCAGTTTTTTGGGCGTTTCAGTTCTCACGGTTTGCTATTTGATTAATCAGATGCCTTCACATTTCACCCTTATACTCTCTTCCCATTTGTGTTTTGGGGAGCACATGCTTTGTTTGTAACTTAGCTCATGGGAAAGATAAGTTAGCTTCTCGTGCTCTGAACTGTTTCTTCCTTGGTTATTCCCGAGTTCAAAAGGGATATCGTTGCTACTCACCCGATCTTCGTAGGTACCTTATGTTAGTTGATGTCATATTTTTTGAGTTTCGACCTTTACCTATTCTGACCACCTTGATTTGATGTCTTACCTATACCAACATTTGAGGAGTTTACAATAGCTCGCCTTACATTTTCAGTCACAAAATTTTTACCCATACCGACCATTGAGAAATCTAGTGTCGCTCCTCCTAGATCCCCGGCCGCAGGAAATCACTCTTGACTTATCATCGTCGTCCGTGTCTAGCATCAGATCTAGCTGATTCACGTCCTGCACCTGACCTTGCTCCTATTGCCAACTTGTCTTCTCCTAGTCCACCAATTGCACTTCAGAAAGGTATATGGTCCACTTAATCCTAATCCACATTATGTGGGTGAGATTTTATCCTTTTTTAAACTAAAACTCAGTTGCTAAAGCTAGCTCCGCTTCATCGTCCTTTTTTATTTGTTTAAGTTATCATCGTCTGTCATCACCCTATTATGTTTTTGTATTTTCTGTCCTCTGTTTCAATCCCTAAGTCTATAGGTGAAGCACTGTCTCATCCAGGATGGCAATAAGCTATGATTGACGAGATATCTCCTTTACATGCAAGTGGTGCTTGGGAACTTGTCCCTCTTTCTTCAGGTAAAGCTGTTGTCGGTTGTCGTTATTGGGATGGCCAGATTGATCGGTTTAAGGCCCGTCTTGTTGCCTGAGGGTATACTCAGATATTTGGGCTTGATTACAGTGATACTCTCCGTTGTGGCTAAACTAGCATCAGTCCGTCATCCATGGCTGCTGTTCGCCATTGAACTCTTTATCAGTTGGGCATTAAGAATGGTTTTCTTCACGTTGATCTTAATGATGAAGTTTATATGAAAGCAACCACTTGGTTTTGTTGCTCAAGGTTGCACCGGTCACTCTATGGTCTAGAACAGTCTCCTTGTGCCTGGTTTGGTAAGTTCAGCTCGGTTATTACCGGCACTGATGAGGATGGAATTACTAAGTTGAAGCAACATCTTTTTCAGCACTTTTAGACTAAGAATCTGGGCAGATTAAAGTATTTTCTTTTCAGCACTTTTAGACTAAGAATCTGGGCAGATTAAAGTATTTTCTAGGTCAGGTATTGTGATCTCATAACAAAAGTATGCCTTAGACATTCTTGAGGAGACAAGAATGACAGGTTGTAGACCCGTTGACACTCCTATGGATCTGAATTTTAAACTTTTGCCAGGACAGAGGGAGTCGCTTAGCGATCTTGCAAGATATAAGCAGTTGGTTGGTAAGTTAAATTACCTCACAATGACTAGACCTGACATTTCCATTCCTGTGAGTGTTGTGAGTCTAGTTATGGATTCTCCTTGTGATAGTCACTGGGACGTAATTGTCCACATTTTTCGACATATAAAATTAGCCCCAGGCAAATGATTATTGTTTGAAGATCGAGGTCATGAGCAGATTCTTGGATACTCTCAGATGTTGATTGGATAGGATCACTTTCTGATAGATGTTCTACATCTGGATAGTGTGTTTTAGTAGGAGGAAACTTGGTGTCTTGGAAGAGCAAGAAACAAAATGTGGTTGCTAGGTCTAGTGCAGAAGCAGAATATCGAGCAGTGGCTATAGCAACATGTGAGCTAGTTTGGATCAAACAACTGTTGCTCAATAAGTTGAAATTTGGTGAAATTGGTCAGATGAAACTTGTGTATGATAATCAATCTGCCCTTCATATTGCATCAAATTCGGTGTTTCATGAGAGAACTAAACATATTGAGATTGACTGTCACTTTGTCAGAGAAAAGATACTCTCAGGAGATATTGCTACAAAATTTGTGAAGTCGAATGATAGATATTTTCACCAAGTTCCTCACTGGTTCTCATATTAGTTACATATACAACAAGCTCGATACATATGATTTGTATGCACCAGCTTGGGGGGAGTGTTAAATAGTTATGTAAATAAGTATAGTCCCGCATGAGATAAGAGTAGAGTGTATTGTGTGTAGACATAAATAAGGATCATTATATTATAGTTAACACATCAATCAATAATATAATTTTCCTATTATTTCTCACAAGTGGTAGCAATCTCACTAGCATTCTTAACTAAGTGATCAATCATATATATGATCCATACCATGATGGTGATTCAACTGATGCCGGAGCTAGTGAGAAAACATTGGAATTTGTCTCACGCGCCTGCGCAAGTACGAAGTTCTAGCAAGACTGATCTGACATAGCTGCCGACAATGAGATTTCTAGTGATGGGCTTCTCAGTTTGAGGTCGTCGGAGCCTTGGGCGATTCTTTTGGGGTGAGAACTGATGCTTAGAACTAACTCCAGACCTCCTAATTGGAATTTCCAATCGGGAGGACTGTGCCTTCTCTGAATAGAGGCTTTTGTCCTTTTTGTGAGGAAAAAAAAAGAAAGAAAAAGGATATGAGAATTCTTCTTTGGCTGATGGCTCTGGTTCCATGAAGAAGTAGAGTAATTCAGAATGGAAAGATTAATTATTCCCTCAAGTTTGGTTGGGAATTTATAATAATTGCAAGTTTATACAATTTGGTAAAGTGTATAACTTCAAAAAGAAATCAACTAATAACAGTGACAGTGTTTTAAGTTTATTTTTTTTTAAGAGAGTGAAGGGTAATTGTTTTGCAATAATTTGGAAAATCACGATGGTTTTTGCGGTGTTGTAAAAAGCATCGCTTCATCGCTTTAAACGTGAAGCCGCGAGGCAATGGCTAGATAGCTTTTTCAGTGTGAGACGAGGCAAGCTGAAGGAAAAGCTCGCTTCTTGGGCAGAAGCGAGAAGCGTGTGCAGCGTATTTGTTTTTATTTTTCTTTTTAAATTTAAAAAAGTGGATTTAAGAAGAAAAAAGAGATTGAGATTTGTATGGAAGTATTTCTCCCCGCTTGGCGCGACTTTTTTCTTCTTTAGCAGCAGCATTCCTGACCTTTTTGTCTTTGGAGGTAAAAAGCATTGAGCGATTTAGAGTAGAATATTGCTACCAATTCAAGTATTTGGGAACTTCAAAAACAAGAAAACTGATACTGGTCTAACCTTTAAAGAAGGTTGATTTGGTCTAATTTTCCTTTTCTGGCTATGAAGAATCTGGATTTACTTCTATCTAGTTTTTGATGAATTCTTCTTTTGATAAAGCTGTGAGTTAATCTTTCAATATATCATCATATTAGGACTTTGTGGAGCTTATATGTATCTTATGGGACGTTATATGCTATATTTAGCTGAAGTAGGAGTACAAAAATTGGAATAGCCTTGATGTCGCTGAATCCAGGTTAGCTAATTTACGGAAAACTATCTAAACATCTTGGGGACGAGGTATATTTTCTGGTACCATCTCTATGAAGTACAGAGATTTGCTTCCCTATGCTGAAGGAGGTAGATGTGGTTTGTTGCCGTCACTCACCAGTGCCCAAGTAAATGCACAGATTAGCTGTACGGAAGATGAAGATCAATGCCCTATTAATGGTTTCTAGTACATCCTTTAACTTTGATAAGTAAGTTGTACAGGTCATACATAATGTGGAAAAATAGAAGGATCTCCACTGATGCTTTAAGTTTTTTTTTAGCAAGCTGAGTAACGGCAGGGATTTTGCTTTATTTATTTCTGTTGTGTTATATGAGGAAGTTTCCATCCTGGTCCTGAAATATTTTAAACTGTTCCTCTTGCTTGTGTTGACAGGATGCGGAGCTTCACCAAACTCACTCACAAAACTCTCTCTCGTGTTCACGGGAGTATGGACAACAGTCCTTTAGGTTGCCGCCTTCAAGCCCCTATGACAAGTTCTTGAAAGCAGCAGGATGCTGACCGACTTGATGCTTTTACTTACACCTACCTTCTAATACCCCTGTAAGTATCATGTTGAACCCAAATCAGTGTCAATTTCTTTTTACGAGAAAATACTTCACTCTTTACCACTTTCAAAAATAATTAATTCAATGTGTATAATGAATGTCAAGTGTGCAAGCTGGAAAACATAATATTATCTTTTTTTTAGCAGAAAAGGAAAAGAGAAAAAGAAATGATTGTCTCTAGTCTTTATAGCTTTCTATGTCTTTGCTGAACTGGTATGTCTATAAGCGACTAATGGAGAGCAATGTAGAAAATGACTTTTGCTACATGTTTCATGACGCACTTCCTTTTCTAGTTTGTATAAAAAAAAAATTATGGGTTTTTTTCCTTTAACTTCCTTATTCCTTTTAAATAAACTAGTTTTTTCGCATGTGCGTTGCACGTGTATGTCGAGTTATGTATGTGATTTAGTAACATAACATTAATATTATTAAATAAATTTTACTGAAAATTTATACATGAGAGAATAAAGTACATGTTCCTATGAATGATTAATGTGGATATTTGCATGATGACTTTTGTCAAGATCAAGATGTTTGGGTATTGTTTAAATCTACAAAGAGTAATCAAAGTTTATTTTATGAGATACAAACATGTAATGAGATGTATTTTCACCTAATATTTCATTATAGACGATAGCATCTATGTTCCGTTCATTCGTTTAGGTTATTCTATCGTGATCAAAACTTTTGTTATCGACATTGATAACCCTTTTGAAAGTAAAATGTCAATTTGGATGTGTGAGAAACAATTTCATTTGATAAAAATAATAACAAATATATCTTTAATCAGCCTATATTATTCCCAATCATCACATACATGCAAACAAAATATATGCTGTGTAATCACGGCTTAAAATTTTCTACCATGTCATTCATAGAGACATGACAATAACAAAATCACAGAGGAAAGGCAATTGTTAAATAAATCATAAATTGAGTGAGAAAGTAAAACCTGTTTTATTGTCTCAAGCTATTCTCTTCGAGAAATGACGCAACAAAGCAATTTTCTTGCTTAAGTTGGGACACTTTTGATAAAAGCAACGCTACTGTGATGTTGCTTTATAGAAGACCATCTTTGATCTCACAATAGTTAGCTTCCCAAATGTGACCATCCCAAGTAGACCGGTCTACCTTTGAGTCCCAAAGTGATCTATACAATAGGAAGAAAAGGAGTTTTTGAAGTTGAAGGTGAATGTGAAATTGGTTGAATATATTTTTTTATGGAGGAGTATGGAAAATAAGAAGAGTAAAAGATTTAATTAAGGAGAATGACAGCAAGATATGCTGTAGTATTTAAACATGATTTAAAGATGAGGCTTTGTTTTCAATCTTAAAGCCAGCCAATGGTTGACTAATTAGTTACCAAATATAATTAATACACCTTTTAAAACAGTACACAACCCTTCAAAATATTTTTGTTTTTCCAAAAATTTTATATTGTTATTAAATTACTAATACGCACACAAAAAGAATTGATCCTTTTAAGTCTATGTCCTTCATTTTTCTCGAAACTAAGATTATAATATAAGAATGAATTTCTAACACACCACTGTCCACTTGCATCCGTAGAAAGTAATAGGAATGCAGGAGTACATCCAACAATTAGTGGCGCTGGTCAAAAAGCCATTGCACTTTCTATACTCATACTCGCATGGAGCATGCATCCACTGTTCGCTTAGCATGCTTCTTCTATGCAATGCAAACTCTTCGGAATGACTTTTACACTTTATACCAGTAACAGATCATCGTGCGTACAAGGACAAAATAAAAGATTATATTTAAGTTTAGTCATCTTGATAGATTGTTCAGATTGTGAATGTCTTGAAACCTCGAAAAATCAAAATTCAGTGTCAATGACCAATTAAATATTATCTAGGCCCCTACACGGGTTCATATATCATAAACTCATCAAAATGAAAATAAAGAGATATGATATAAACACGTATTAGTAATAAATTTTAAAATCTACTGTTAGTATAATAATTTAGTATTAATGTAAATAACTTAATTAAGTACTCCAACATAGAGAAGTTAGACTATGAGAAAATTGATGCGTAAATGCTAGTGCGTTAGTAAATTAAGAACCTGGAAAGCAAAATTTGAAACTATTGGTGGTCATAATTTACCTTGAATTTAATAGACTGACTTGTGCATGTTCTAGATTTTGGGTGCTGGGTTTGTCAACTGTCAAGAGTAATCGGTGGAAAGACGGGACGTCAACCAATACGATCATTAGCATCCCTTTGCACTTGTTCGCATAACAAACGCTTGTTTTTCTCTTCCTTTTCCTTTTAGGTTTGTTTTTATCTATTAGGTTATTTAGAAGGGTAACATGGTCTTTTAACTTTTTGATTGAGAGCTTTATGCTTTTAATATAATTAGTTTTTCGATAAGTGCATTGCACGTGTATGCTAAGTCATATAATATACGTTTTATATAATAATATTAATATTATTAAAACGGAACTTTAACTAAATAATTGTACATGAAAACACAAAATGTGGAGTGCATATAAATTAACACAGCACCTAGAAAGCAGTCCAAGCCACACTTATTATTTACTCAAGAATGTTTAATTTGTAAACTTTCTCACGATATATTTGCTTATTGAAAGCTAGCATAATGCAAGTCATCTCGACAAATGATCAACAACATTTTCTTTTTAGTCAAAAGGCAAGTAATGTGTCAGTTAATAGTTTCACATTTTATGGTACAAAACGCCATAAATTATAAGATATGCACCACGTATGCAAAAGCCAAATAATTAAACAAGAGTACAGAAAATAGCAAAGCATAGTCCTGAGTTACCAACCTTTCCTACAAAATATTTTTAGACTATTTTCATAGAGATTCTTTTGAATTAAAGATTCTGATTATACCATGTAATAAAATTGCAAAACAAACCGATACATACTCATACTCATCACATCAATTATTTATACTACCCTGGCTCAAAATGTAGGGATAGCCAAGTGCTATCTGCTAATATGTTAATACGTATCTCGATACTTTATAAAACAACAAAGAGAGACTTATTTCTTCTGCATCTTCTTAGGCAACTATCGACATCGTATCACGCGATATTTGGTAAAATTTTTATTGAATGCTAACCTTTAAACATATCAAAATTTTGATCTATGTTCTCACCAAATATATAAACATATATATGTCTTTAATGCCAATGTAGTATATATATAAGATATTATTTTTATAATCTCAAAAATATTATCAAGTACTCATGTCTTGCAACTTTAAAAATGATCTTCCTATTTTATGCACGTAACTAATTTATATGTCAAAAATCTTATTCGTTCAGCAAAAGAAATAACAAATTAAACTATAAACATATTGTTCTTAATTATGCATTTAATTATGAAAAATGATATTATCACTCTAAAAATTACTCTACCCTTTAAATCATAAGAGTAGGATTATGTAAATTAAAAGAGTAGAAATAAAAATTAAATAAATAATAGGGTTAAGAAAGTAGAACCCGGTTATATTGCCAACTTAAAACTCACCCCGCACCACAATATTTAGTTGCCATGAACCAAGTCAACAATTATTTTGATGCCAAGTAATTGAGATTACAAACATACTGGTGCGCCGGTTGGAAAATTTAAGAACCAAAGAACTTTATCCACTTTGCTTCTGCTTTAGAAAATTCTCATAGAAAAATTACCTTCTTGACTTTTTGCCTCTTCAATGTTTTCTTCCAAGGGCTGCTTGTATCGTTCATAATTATCCTTTATTTTTTCAGAAAAATTCTTTCGTTATGGTCAAATTAAATCATGAGAAAGAAGGATGATCATCAGTCGCATCCTATGGCCAATTTACCGGGAAATCCTTCAAAGTTTAGCGATCGCTTGAAATAGATTTTAGCATGATTTACACTAACACCACCATCTAAAGAAATCCAGTTTCATCACTTTAGCGGTCTCAAAATGACGAAGCCATTGAATTGCAGTCCATAGCGTGCCGCTTCATTTCCATTTTTTTGGGGAAAGGTTTGCAAATTCCCAAGCAACGCATAATTCTGTTATCCTTCTTTAACGTTATTAGTAAGCGTTAGATTGAAAGGACACAACATTCTTAGGAAAAGATACTTTAATTTGGACTTTAATTTGGGTCACTTAGAAGTAATTCTTTGTAGAACAATCATAAACATTAGCAGAAATAATTCTTTGTAAAACAATCATAAACATTAGCCCTTTTGAGTGAAAGAATTAGTATACTTACAGATCTACCCTCCATATCTAACGCTAAGCACTATAGTAAGATAAAATCTGAACAGACCTCTTACAAGGCCTTAAAAGTTATAGATCTATGAAGTTTAACACCAGATTTGACTCTTCCACATACAGTAGAGTTAAGAACTTGAATAACTTCTTTATGAAACCACTTAGTCTCTCGAGCCAAGGATAGGAAGCTTTTCAATCATTCAAATGTCTTACTTTTACTCACTCTCATCTAGGTCTACAAGTTCTTCTTCTTCCTCCTCTTCTTCCAATTTTAAGCTCAAAGAAGAGATTAGTTTCTCTGATTTGCAGCAATCAATTGACGACTGAAAAATCCCCAAACATCCCCAGTCAACAATTTACAAGTCTCAAAAATGGAGCTTGACAAGTGATTATCACATGTTTACCATTGAGCAAACTATTCCTCTGGAATCAGACCATGAGGAAATCAAACTTCTCAATATCAAATCTATTAAAAAATATAGGAAGAAATATAATTACATCCATTTTGGTTTAGTACAAATAACCGCTAAGCCTTTATCCAGAGAAGGATTAGACACATCACTTCTACTCTGTCTTAGAGATTCTAGATTTCTAGAGTTCAATGATTCATTACTAGGAATGGTTGAAACCAGTCTTTGTAATGATCCAATTTATTTCGATTGTTTCCCTAACTTCACAATCTCCCTTAAAGATAGAAATATTTTAGATGCCTTGACCCTTAATGTTAAGACTTCTAATTATAAGAATAGAGAACTTGTTATGCACCGCTCTACAGATTCTCCCAAACTCTCTGAACTACAACAGAGGATAGCGAAAATAGAAAAATCCTTAACAATCCAGGACACTCCAGTCCGACAGACGGAAGATTCCTCATCTAAGATCGTAGCAGCTCAAGGAGATACCGATTGAGATAATGAATCTGAACAATTTTCACAAATTTCTCTAGAAGACAAGCCTCCTCTAAAAATGTCACCTATTAAGTCAGAATTTCCCAACTGGCGAAAGCCTCAAAAACTCTATTACCCTAGAGCTACACATCCTGACGTGGTCTTAGAAGAGAGACATAATACCATGTAGAATAATTATAGTGCTCATAATATCTATGATTGGAATATCGATGGCTGATCCGAATATAATATTCTTGCTAAATAACAGCAGATGACCATGGTGGCCACTGCTTACAAAACCTCCCATAATTATTCGGACCAGAGTACTACTCATGTCTTAGTCGCTGGTTTTACAGGCCAACTTAAGGGGTGGTGGGATACCCATTTAAGCGACGAAGAAAAATGACAAATTTTTCAAGCCGTGAAATTAGATGAATTAGGACAACCAATCCTAAAAGATGGTGAAACAATTCCTGATTCTATCAACACGTTGATTTAGACAATCATCAAAACATTCGTAGGCTGTCCAGGTATCTTTAGAGAAAAATCCTCTGAAATACTTAACAACCTCAAGTGCAAAACTTTTTCAGATTTTAGGTGGTATAAGGATTCCTTCTTGACCAGGATCTACGAAAGACCAGATAGGAATCTCCCTTATTGGAAAGAGAAATTCCAAGATGGCTTGCCTAAATCCCTTAGAGATTTAGTCAAAGAAGAATTTCATAGTCAATATTCCGGTGATATTATTCCTTACGATCGAATCACCTATGGCCAGATAGTTAGCCAGATTCAACAAGTTGCTCTTAAAATTTGTAGGCAAGACAAAATGCTTAGTCAACTTGCCAAAGATAGGGCACAAAGACATAGGAACTTAGGAAGTTTCTGCGAACAATTTGATCGTCCTTCGTGCGGTAGTAAACCTCATAGGAAGAAAAGTTCTAAACCTGATTCTTCCAATATTACAAAATACAATTCCAATAGGAAAAGGAAACTTTCCTACACAAAAAATAAGTCTTCCAAATCCTTTACTAAAGATGGTAAGACTTCTACTTCCACTGGCAAATGTTTCAAGTGTGGAAAGCCATGCCATATCGCCAAGTTTTGCAAAGTCTCTCAGAAGATCAAGAGCCTACAACTTGTCGAACCTACTCTAAACAAAATAGAGAAATTGCTTGATGAATTAAGTGAATCTTTGGATATTACAGACAGTGAAATGTCCGACGACGAACAATTTAACAACATCCTAGAAGATGACTTAAATTCATCCAATACATCTTCAGGCAAGTCTGACCAAGATGACCTCCCTCAGATCAATGTTCTCACGAAAGAACAAGATATTCTTCTTGAAGTAATTGGTGATCTTCAAGATCCTGAACATAAAAAGGATTATTTAGGAAAACTTAACACTATCCTTAATAAGCCTTCAACACCCTCATTGTCAACTCTTTAAAATCATCCCCAGGTAGCTAATACCTAGAACATTACTGATATTTTGAAGAGGTTTCCCTCTGATAGTCCTAAGGTCTCAAAGGTGACCACCTCAGACCTTCAATCTGTGATAGCACACCTGAAAGAAGAAATTAGGGAAATAAAAGCAAGGCAAGAGCTTGATAGACTTGTCCTCCAACAATTGTCTAATGAGCCACAAAAGCTCAAAGAGGTTATACAGGCAGTTGCAACCTCTGACCAAGATGATGATGAAACAGAATCTTTCCTAGGACATCTTTCCTTTATAAGGATTTCGAAATACCATGTTAGGATAACTCTCATCGTCAGAAAATCTTTTGTTTGGATTGGCATAGCTTTATTTGGCACCGGAGCAGACAGAAGCTGCATCCAAGAAGGTGTCATTCCAATCAAGTTTTTCGTAAAAACCAAGGAACGCCTAAGGGCCGCCAATGGTGAAAAACTTAAAATCACTTACAAACTTCCTTCTGTAAAGGTCACGACCTCCCAAGAGGAACCAAACTGGTTCATCCAGACTCTATTTCTCTTAGCAAAAGAGCTTTGCAATGCAGTAATCCTAGTTATTCCTTTCATTCAACTTTGCAAACTATACCTGGTTACGAACAAAGGCATTCATATAGATTATATCCCACAAGCAACGTCCTTCTTCCTTTTCATAAGCCTCCAACTTATGAAGTCATACATTCTTTGTAAACTCCCGGGAGTTGTGCGGCATTCTATGTCAACAAAAACTCCGAAATCGAGCGCTGAGTCCCTCGCTTGGTTATCAACTATAAGCCTTTTAATGAAGCACTTAGATGGATTAGATATCCTATTCCTAACAAGAAAGACTTATTACAAAGAGTCTATGCTGCCACAATTTTCTCTAATTTTGATTTAAAATCTGGATTTTGGCAAGTTCAAATCAACCCAAAAGACAGGTACAAAACTATTTTTACAGTCTCTTTAGGACAGTACGAATGGAACGTGATGCCATTCGGATTAAAGAACGCCCCTTCTGAGTTTCAGAAGATAATGAATGATATCTTTAATCCATATTCCAGTTTTGTTATAACTTATATAGACGATGTCTTGATTTTCTCAACAAACATCGACCAACATTTCAAACATCTAGGCATTTTCTTTAACACTATCAAAGAAAATGGATTAGCTCTGTCTAGAACTAAGTACAGCTTATTCTAGACAAACATCAGGTTTCTTGGTCATAACATCCAACAAGGGACTTTTACTCCTATTCAGCGATCTCTCCAGTTTGCTGACAAATTCCCAGATCAAATCCTGGACAAGACACAACTTCAAAGTTTTCTTGGTTGTGTCAACTATATTTGTGATTTCATTCTGGGATTAAGCATTCTACTAAAGCCCCTTCACGACAGATTGAAAAAGCCTCCAGTTCCTTGGACAGAATCGAGACAGTTGACTTCGAATCTAGAGTTCCACAAGCTAGGTATAAGGTAGAAAAATCAGAGACGGTTCCTCTGCCGACACTACCTACAACTGACCAGATTCTCCAACTTATACGTCACTAGGTGCCGAATTAGGAGATGACAATATCGTTGTGGCTTTGGAGATAGAATTTGAAATTGATAAAAGAGGTCTACAAAAGGAATTTTACTCTCTTGAAAATCTTTTCAAAAGAACTTGGTTTTTAGAAAAATACAAAGGAGAAGAAAGAAAGAAAGAAAGAAAATTCAAATAATTTTCTATGATAGTCTAAATGTCATTAAACAACAAATTAATTTCTTTGAATGGTTTGAAATTTATGCTGATTATAAGCAGATCGATTTCCCTTTTTCAAACTCAATTAATGTTTAAAAAATATGGAAAACCAACACCGGCGAAGAAGTTATTTCTGAACTTCCTCCGTCATAAGGATTTTCGACAAGCTTTGCTAGCAGCTCAGTTAAAGCCTCACCTTTCAAAAAGAGAACTGACACTGAGCCGATCACTGGCAAATATATTAAAAATATTTTTGAACAAAATAATTACACTAACAAGTATTTACAAACTCTTGGAGAATACTTGATTTCAAATTTATCTTCAATTTCTCTGAAGAAACCAATAGTATGAACCTCTACTCCTACAACTCATTTATTTAAACCATACGAGATCCTTAGAACCCATACCAGAGAACTTGTTTTGCACCGTTCCACAGATTCTCCCAAACTCTCAGAACTGCAACAGAGGATAGCGGAAATAGAAAAATCCTTAACAATCCAGGACACTCCAGTCCGACAGACGGAATATTCCTCTTCCAAGAACGTAGGAGCTCTAGGAGATACCGATTCAGATAATGAATCTGAAAACTTTTCACAAATTTCTCTAGAAGAAAAGCCTCATCTAAAAATGTCACCTATTAAGTCAGAATTTCCCAACTAGTGAAAGCCTTAAAAACTCTATTACCCTAGAGCTACACATCCTGACGTGGTCTTAGAAGAGAGACCTAATACCATGCAGAATAATTATAATGCTCACAATATCTATGAGTGGAATATCGATGGCTGATCCGAATATAATATTCTTGCCTAATTACTGCAGATGACTATGGTGGCCACTGCTTACAAAACCTCCCATAATTATTCGGACCAGAGTACTACTCATGTCTTAGTCGCTGGTTTTACAGGCCAACTTAAGGGGTGGTGGGATACCCATTTAAGCGACGAGGAAAAATGACAAATTTTCCAAGCCATGAAATTAGATGAATTAGGACAACCAATCCTAAAAGATGGTGAAACAATTCCTGATTCTATCAACACGTTGATTTAGACAATCATCAAAACATTCGTAGGCTGTCCAGGTATCTTTAGAGAAATATCCTCTGAAATACTTAACAACCTCAAGTGAAAAACTTTTTCAGATTTTAGGTGGTGTAAGGATTCCTTCTTGACCAGGATCTACGAAAGACCATATGGGAATCTCCCTTATTGGAAAGAGAAATTCCAAGATGGCTTGCCTAAGTCCCTTAGAGATTTAGTCAAAGAAGAATTTTAGAGTCAATATTCCGGTGATATTGTTCCTTACGATCGATCCACTTATAGCCAGATAGTTAGCCAGATTCAAAAAGTTGCTCTTAAAATCTGCAGGCAAGACAAAATACTTAGGCAACTTGCCAAAGATAGGGCACAAAGACGTAGGGACCTGGGAAGTTTCTGCGAACTATTTGGTGTTCCTTCGTGCGGTAGTAAATCTCATAGGTAGAAAAGTTCTAAACCTGATTCTCCCAATATTAGATAATACAATTCCAATAAGAAAAGGAAACTTTCCTACACAAAAAATAAGTTTTCCAAATCCTTTACTAAAGATGGCAAGAATTCTACTTCCACTGGCAAACGTTTCAAGTCTGGAAAGCCAGGCCACATCGCCAAGTTTTGCAAAGTCTCTCAGAAGATCAAGAGCCTACAACTTGACGAACCTACTCTAAACAAAATAGAGAAATTACTTGTTGAATTAAGTGAATCTTCGGATATTACAGTCAATGAAATGTCCGACGACGAACAATTTAACAACGTCCTAGAAGATGACTTAAATTCATCCACTACATCTTCAGGGGAGTCTGACCAAGATGACCTCCCTCAGATCAAAGTTCTCACGAAAGAACAAGATATTCTTCTTGAATTAATTGGTGATCTTCAAGATCCTAAACTTAAAAAGGATTATTTAGGAAAACTTAAGACTGTCCTTAATAAGCCTTCAACACCCTCATCATCAACTCTTTAAAATCATCCCCAGGTAGCCAATACCTAGAACATTACTGATATTTTGAAGAGGTTTCCCTCTGATAGTCCTAAGGTCTCAAAGGTGACCACCTCAGACCTTCAATCTGTGGTAGCAGAAATTAGGGAAATAAAAGCAAGACAAGAGCTTGATAGATTTGTCTTCCAACAATTGTCTAATGAGCCACAAATGCTCAAAGAGGTTGTACAGGCAGTGTCAACCTCTGACCAAGACGATGATGAAACAAAATCCTTTATAGGACATCTTTTGTTATAACCCATATTTGTACACGTTAGATTATGCCGTAAGATAGTCTACATAGGTCCGAGAAGAGATTACCTTTGAGATAATAAGAATTTAGTCCTATTGGTCTTAAATGATGCAAGGGTGTATAAGTGTGGTTAACAAGTATTAGAAGATAAACGAGTTAAGGCTATTGTAATTCGTATTTTCAGGTAAATTGGGAGGTGATTAACATTACCAAGAGGTCATGTTTTAAGGTATTTGAATCATATAATATCCGTTTCATAAGTCTTGAAGTCAAACGAGTTATGAAACAAAAGTCGACAAAGGTTGTCGCAACTTGGGTTCATAATTTTACTCATACATTAGGTCAAATGTTTCTGAGCTTTTCTCCCAATTTACAAGGAATTACGGGGTGATATACCTACCAAATTAAAGATCTATGAGTATAGTTTCCAACGCATGAAACCGTTTGTCAATACGATCTTGGAGTATAGAGATAATTGTATTTCCGCAGACCTGCGTAGATTGGTAGGTGACAAGTAGGTGCATCACCTACTTGCAAAAATTAGGGGACAAAATTAAAAGTCCCAAAGTCGTCCAAGAGAGGACTTTTAAGGGCTTTTAAACTCAGTTATTTTACCCTTATTTCAGACCTTCAAAACCAAATTGAACCCCTGCAACCCCTCCCCAAAAATCCCATACAAACCCTAATCGATTTTTCCCTCTCTTTCAAGTTCTAATTGGGGGCGAAACCTAGAGTTTGAAGAACCAAGGAAAGGGATGAGTTATCCAACAAGTAAGGTAAGTTTACTGCTCTCCTTCATACATTTTTTTCTCCTTTGAATTCATGGTAATTCGTTCTATACATGTAAGAACTCACGGAACGGTGATCGGAAGCCGTAAGTTCGAGTTATTCACTTGTAGCGGACTATTTTGTGGACTGTTTTGTGTTGCTGTTGGGCTGCTTGTTTTACTACTATTTTGTGGAGTTTTGGACGAATAAGGGTGTGGAGAAACACCATATAGATTTATGGTTTTGGGCTGATAGTTCTTCGTAATATGTCCGGGTCGTTTGACACGATTATGGTGGCCATCGTATGTATGAAGTGATTAGTTTGTGCGTGGACTGTTTTGGGAAGCTCAATATGATTCTTATTGATGTTGTTTGGGTTGTTTGGTGATTGTTTTGAATTTTGTGAAGTCATAGACTAAGGAGTCGTGGAATATTCATAGCTTGAGGTTGGGAAGTATATACAAGGTATGTGAGACTGTCTTTTTCCTTCTTTTGCACGACTCTGATTGTACATAATGCAATGAACGAGCCCCAAAGATACTCTACTCTTAGAAGGTAGTAGTACTTATATTGTTTCCCCCTTATGGGAGGATTGATGTTGATGTTACTTCTTTGACCTTGCGCCAGTCCGAAAGGTTGAAACTGTGATTCCAATGAGTCCAGCATGCATTATCTATTTTACTCTACTGAGCCACGCTATAGTCGGTCGGGCAGGCACCTATTGTGAAACTATATATATATATATATATATATATATGTTTTACACTACTTAGTCGCGCTATAGACGACACTATTTTACTTTACTGCGCCGCGCTATTGTCGGCCGGGCGGGCACCTATTGTGCAACCACTGATCAGTTGGGTATGATGAAGATGAGGCCCACAGAGGCGTATGTATATGATAATTTTAAAAAGGATATATATATATATATATATATATGTATATGCATGTGCACATCAAGCATCTCATGGTTAGTCGCCCTTAGAGGCATTCAGATGGTACAGATTGTATGTTTCTTATTCCGATACATGTTATTGTTCTTATGTTATGTTTTCCCGTCTTACTTACACAGTACTTTATCCGTACTAACGTCCTTTTTTTTGTGGACGCTGCATGTCGTGCTGCAGGTCCGGACAGACAGATAGACGAGGCTGCCCCACCACAGTAGTCTATCAAGTTCAGCGGATATTGGCGAGATCCATCCTTCGGACTTGCCGTAGTCTCGGTATGCATTTGGTTATAGGCATTATGGGCATGTCGGGGCCCTGTTCCGACACAGGTTGCATCATGTATGTTCCAGTAGAGGCTCATAGACAAGGGGTGGGTTTATGTATAGTTGGATTGCCTTGTTGGCAAATGTATTTTGTTGTACAGTTTTTGCATCGCAACCTTAAGGACCATGTTATATATACGTATGTTCATGTTATTGTATGGTATTTCAGTTGATCATGATCATGTGTTTCTATTCATACGGGCATCGTCGACTTTATAGATAACAAGGAAGGTAAGATGAAAGGTACGTCGACACTAGGCGAGTAGGGTCCGGGTGCCAGTCGTGACCCTCCGGCTTGGGTCGTGACAAACTTGGTATCAGAGCCAGTCTATCTTAGGGATTGTCTATGAGGTGTGTCTAGTAGAATCTTGATTATGGATGTGTAGCGCGCCACATTTATAATCAGGAGGCTACATGACATCTAGGGTTGTTACCTTCTTCCTAAATCTAGATCGTGCGTAGAGTTGAGTCGTAAGTGTTCGTCTCTAATATTCACCTTGTTTTCTATCAGCGATGCCTTTGACTAGGAAGCAAACAATTATTAGACGGCTTGATATAGCTGCGGGAGAGGGTATCAATCAGGTGCCCCAAGCCAGAGCAGGCCAAAGTGAGGCTCAGAGCGAGATGCCGTCTCATACCTCATCTACTTCGTCTCCTCCAAAGGATATTAGGAGGCACCCAGAACCTCCAGTTCCTTCGTCCGGCACTACAGACCAGGATATGCGGAGTGCTTTGCAGTTATTGACTAGCTTGGTAGCTGCTCAGGCTCAGAGGCAGAATACAGGTGCTGCTAATAAACCAGTTAGTACGAGAGTTTGTGATTTTATTAATTTAGACCCCCCAGTGTTTAATAGATCAGACCCCAAGGAGGACCTGCAGACTCTTATTGACCAGGTTCATCGTACAATGCGGGTTATGCTGTTAGTGATACAGAGGCAGCAGAGTTGGCTTCTTATCGGCTACGGGATTTGGCGGTTCGCTGGTATGATAGTTGGGATAGATCCAGGGGTTCGAACGCTCCTCCAGCTGTGTGGAAGGAATTTTCTGAGGCCTTTCTTCGTCGCTACTTGCCAGTTGAGATACGACAAGCTAGAGCTGATAAGTTCTTGAACCTTAGCCAAGGTAATATGAGTGTGCGAGAGTACAGTATGCAGTTTGATTCTTTAGCAAGGTATGCTCCACATATGGTGGCCGAGATGAGTGATAGGGTTCATTTGTTCGTGAACGGGTTAGGACCACATCTGATAAATGAGTGCACGACAGCCTCCTTGGTAGAGGGCATGGATATTTCCCGTATTCAGGCTTATGCCAAGACCCTAGAGGATCATAAGCGCCAGCAGAAGGCAGATAGGGAGCAGGATAGGGGCCAGCATAAGAGGGCGAGATTTGCAAGGTATTCTGATGACTTCAGAGGCAGCGTCAAGCCCCAGTCTTCGAGGAGTTCGGCGCCACCTGCAGCTAGTGCTCCTCCACAGTTTCAGAGACCTCGATATGATCGATTTACCTATTCTGGTCCAGGTCAGAGTTCGCGGGCATCAGGCTTGCAACATCACATGGATACTAGTCAGACGAGACCCCCAACACCACGTTGTGATCAGTGCGGCAAGGCCCACTTTGGATTGTGCCGTCGCGGTTCTGATGCATGTTATTCTTGCGGACAGCCTGGCCATATGATGCGGGATTGTCCTAACAGAAGAGGTGATGGTATGGCTCAGTCGACTGGATCTGTGTATGGTTCTTCCTCATCAATTCGACCTCCAGCACGAGGTTTTGAGCAGTCGACAGGTCGTGGTAGAGGTAGAGGTGCAGTGCCGAGTTCGAGTGGTGCTCAAAATTGAACCTATGCTCTAGTAGGTCGACAGGATCGTCTCCAGATTTTGTTACAGGTATATTGTCTGTGTTTTCTTATGATGTATATGTGCTAATTGATCCGGGATCTACATTATCATATGTTACACCCTTTGTGGCTAATAAGTTTGGCATTGAACCTGAATTGATAAGTAAACCCCTTGCGATATCTACTCCAATAGGAGATTCTGTGACTGCTAGAAGGGTATATAGAGGTTGCACTGTGACGATTTGTAGTCGTCAAACCTCGGCAAATTTTATTTGAGTTAGAAATGGTTGATTTCGATGTGATAATGGGAATGGACTAGTTGGCCTCATGCTATGCAAATGTTAACTGTCGTACGAAGATGGTTAGGTTTCAATTTCCTTGTGAACCCATCATTGAATGGAAGGGGAACATTGCTACACTGAAAGGTAGGTTTATTTCCTATCTTAAGGCAAGGAAAATGATCTCAAAAGGTTATATTTATCATCTTGTTCGCGTTAGGGATGCGAAGGCGAAGCCGCCTACTCTACAATCAATCCTCGTGGTCAATGAATTTCCAGATGTTTTCCCAGATGAACTCCCAGGTCTTCCTCCAGAAAGGGAGATTGAGTTTAGCATTGATGTGTTGCCTGACACTCAACCGATCTCTATCCCTCCATACAGGATGGCCCTGGCAGAGTTGCGAGAGTTGAAGATGCAGTTGAAGGACTTGCTGGATAAGGGCTTCATTAGGCCTAGCACTTCACTTTGGGGTGCGCCAGTCCTATTCGTGCGGAAGAAAGATGGATCGTTACGGATGTGTATCGACTATCGACAGATGAATAAGTTTACTATAAAGAACAAGTATCCACTTCCAAGAATTGATGACCTTTTTGACCAACTCTAGGGTGCCAAGTATTTCTCCAAGATTGACTTACATTCAGGGTATCATCAGGTGAGGGTTAAGGAGAAGGATATTCCAAAGACGGCCTTCTGGACAAGATATGGGCACTTTGAGTTCTTGGTGATGTCGTTCGGGCTAACAAATGCCCCAGCAGCTTTTATGGATCTCATGACTACTGTATTCAGGCCCTATCTTGATGTGTTCGTGATTGTATTCATTGATGACATTCTGGTGTATTCCCGTTCGGAGGCGAAACATGCGGGCCACTTGCGGATAGTATTACAGATGCTTCATGATCATAAGTTATATGCTAAGCTCTCCAAATGTGAATTCTGGCTGAACTCAGTAGCATTCCTTGGCCATGTGATATCTGACGAGGGTATTAGTGTTGACATTCAGAAGATCGTTGCAGTAAAGAATTGGCCGAGACCTACAACACCGTCAGAAGTCCGCAGTTTTCTAGGGCTAGCAGGATATTATAGGAGGTTTGTAGAAGAGTTTTCCTCTATATCAGCCCCATTGACTAAGTTGACACGGAAAGCTACCAAGTTCCACTGGTCCGACTCTTGTGAACATAGTTTCCAAGAGCTGAAGGATCGGTTGACCTCCGCGCCAGTGCTTACCCTCCCATAAGGAACAAAAGGGTATGTGGTATATTGTGATGCTACAGGTGTAGGTTTGGGGTGCATATTGATGCAACGTGGGAAGGTGATTGCTTATGCATCAAGACAATTAAAGAAGCATGAAAATAATTACCCGACTCATGATTTGGAATTGGCTGCAGTAATTTATGCTTTAAAGATTTGGTGGCACTATTTATACGGTATCCATGTTGACATATACACAGATCACAAAAGTTTACAATGCATCTTCAAGCAGAAGGAGTTGAATATGAGACAGCATAGGTGGCTCGAATTACTGAAAGACTACGACGTCGAGATATTGTATCATCCTGGTAAAGCCAATGTTGTGGCAGACGCTCTCAACCGTAAGTCAATGGGAAGCTTAGTACACATTGAGTCAAGTAGAAAAGGGTTGACTAAGGAGCTTCATCAACTAGCCAACATGAGAGTCAGATTGTTAGACTCTGATGACGGAGGTGTTACTGTACAGAATACGTCAGAATCATCTTTGGTAACCGAGGTAAAAGCACAGCAATATGAAGATCCTACCTTAGTACGATTGAGAGAGAGCGTTCAGCAGTGTAAAATTATGGCTTTTGAGATTGGAGGAGATGGGACACTAAGATACTAGGGCCGATTATGTGTAACTAATGTAGCAGGGTTGCGAGAGAAAATTATGATTGAGATTCATCAGTCCCGATATTCCATCCATCCTGGTTTGACAAAGATGTATCATGACATTAAGGAGCAGTATTGGTGGGATAACATGAAGAAGTCTATTGCAGAATTTGTAGCCCAGTTCTCTAATTGTCAACAAGTAAAGATTGAGCATCAGAAACCTGGTGGATTGATTCAAAATATAGAAATTCCGACCTGGAAATGGGAGGTGATTAATATGGATTTCATTGTTGGGTTACCTCGCTCTTATCATAAGTTTGACTCCATCTGGGTGATAATTGATCGACTTACAAAATATGCCCATTTTCTACCAGTTAAAACAACTTACATGGCTGAAGATTATACGAAGTTGTATATCAAGGAGATTGTTAGGCTTCATGTTGTGCCGGTATCTATTAATATCAGACCGAGGAGCTCAATTTACTGCTAACATTTGGTGGTCTTTTCAGAAGGGTTTAGGCATACAAGTGAATCTCAGCACTGTATTTCATTCGCAGACTGACGGACAAGCTGAAGGTACCATTCAGACACTGGAAGATATGCTACGAGCATGTGTTCTAGCTTTTAAAGGAAATTGGGATGACCATCTTCCACTCATAGATTTTGCCTACATTAATAGCTACCATTCCAGTATTAAATGGCCCCATACGAGGCACTATACGGGAGGAGATGTAGATCACCAGTTGGATGGTTCGAAGTCGGTGAAACAGAATTATATGGGCCAGATTTGATTCACCAAGCCATTGAGAAGGTGAAGGTGATACAGGAACGATTGAGGACGGCACAAAGCAGGCAAAAATCTTATTCTAATGTCCGACGTCGTGACCTGGAATTTGAGGTTGGTGATTGGGTTTTCCTGAAGATCTCACCGATGAAGGGTGTTATGCGTTTTGGGAAGAAAGGTAAGCTGAGTCCAAGGTATATCGGTCCGTATAAAATTCTTCGACGAGTTGGACATGTTTTTTATGAGTTAGAATTGCCATCTGAATTAGAATTTGTCCATCCGGTATTCCACGTATCTATGTTGAAGAAATGTATTGGAGACCCTTCTCGGGTCGTCCCTATCAAAGATGTACAAATTACAAGGGATCTTTCATATGAAGAAATGCCAGTAGCTATATTAGACTGACAAGTCCACAAGCTAAGAACAAAGGATGTAGCTTCCATTAAAGTATTGTGGAAGAACAAGAATACGGAAGAAATGACATGGGAAGCAGAGGATGAGATGAAGTCTAAATACCCTTACCTGTTCCAGCATGGAGATAATGAGGGTGCTGGGGGAACGCAGGACGTATTAAAAGGAGAAACGTCTCTATGAGGTAAGCAATAACGTGGGAATACTCTTTCTTACTACAAAGTGGTGATATGCGGATAATGTACGTAGCTATAATGCTTTGTATAGCCTTGTAAGGCTATAGGTTAGGTTTAACTGCTTGTGAGTTTTGCTAGGGTCCGTTTTATAGAGAAAACTCAGCCGAAAATTTCCGTCAGAAAGAATCCACAATGAGTTAAAATCCCCGTAAACCCTTACATTCGAGGACGAATGTTTCTAGGGGGGGAGGGTGTTATAAACCATATTTGTACACGTTAGATTATGCCGTAAGATAGTATACATAGGTCCGAGAAGATATTACCTTTGAGATAATAAGAATTTAGTCCTATTGGTCTTAAATGATGCAAGGGTGTATAAGGGTGGTTAACAAGTATTAGAAGATAAACGAGTTAAGGATATTGTAATTCGTATTTTCGGGTAAATCGGGAGGTGATTAACATTACCAAGAGGTCATGTTTTAAGGTATTTGAATCATACAATATCCGTTTCATAAGTCTTGAAATCAAACGAGTTATGAAACAAAAGTCGACAAAGGTTGTCGCAACTTGGGTTCATAATTTTACTCATACATTAGGTCAAATGTTTCTGAGTTTTTCTCCCAATTTACAAGGAATTACGGGGTGATCTACCTACCAAATTAAAGATCTATGAGTATAGTTTCCAACGCATCAAATCGTTTGTCAATACGATCTTGGAGTATAGAGATAATTGTATTTCCGCAGACCTGCGTAGATTGGTAGGTGACAAGTAGGTGCATCACCTACTTGCAAAAATTAGGGGACAAAATTAAAAGTCCCAAAGTCGTCAAAGAGAGGAATTTTAAGGGCTTTTAAACTCAGTTATTTCACCCTTATTTCAGACCTTCAAAACCAAATTGAACCCCTGCAACCCCTCCCCAAAAATCCCACACAAACCCTAATCGATTTTTCCCCCTCTTTCAAGTTCTAATTGGGGACGAAACCTAGAGTTTGAAGAACCAAAGAAAGGGATGAGTTATCCAACAAGTAAGGTAATTTTACTGCTCTCCTTCATACATTTTTTTCTCCTTTGAATTCATGGTAATTCGTTCTATACATGTAGGAACTCACGGGACGGTGATCGGAAGCCGTAAGTTCGAGTTATTCACTTGTAGCGGACTGTTTTGTGGACTGTTTTGTGTTGCTGTTAGGGCTGCTTGTTTTACTACTATTTTGTGGAGTTTTGGACGAATAAGGGTGTGGAGAAACACCATATAGATTTATGGTTTTGGGCTGATAGTTCTTCGTAATATTTCCGGGTCGTTTGACACGACTATGGTGGCCATCGTATGTATGAAGTGATTAGTTTGTGCGTGGACTGTTTTGGGAGGCTCAATATGATTCTTATTGATGTTGTTTGGGTTGTTTGGTGATTTTTTTGAATTTTGTGAAGTCATAGACTAAGGAGTCGTGGAATATTCATAGCTTGAGGTTGGGAAGTATATACAAGGTATGTGAGACTGTCTTTTTCCTTCTTTTGCACGACTCTGATTGTACATAATGCAATGAACGAGCCCCAAAGATACTCTACTCTTAGAAGGTAGTAGTACTTATATTGTTTCCCCCTTATGGGAGGATTGATGTTGATGTTACTTCTTTGACCTTGCGCCAGTCCAAAAGGTTGAAACTGTGATTCCAATGAGTCCAACATGCATTATCTATTTTACTCTACCGAGCCACGCTATAGTCGGTCGGGAAGGCACCTATTGTGACACTATATATATATATATATATGTTTTACACTACTTAGTCGCGCTATAGACGACAACTATTTTACTTTACTGCGCCGCGCTATTGTCGGCCGGGCGGGCACCTATTGTGCAACCACTGATCAGTTGGGTATGATGAAGATGAGGCCCACAGAGGCGTATGTATATGATAATTTTAAAAAGGATATATATATATATATATATAAATTATATATATATATATATATGTATATGCATGTGCACATCAGGCATCTCATGGTTAGTCGCCCTAAGAGGCATTCAGATGGTACAGATTGTATGTTTCTTATCCCGATACATGTTATTGTTCTTATGTTATGTTTTCCTGTCTTACATACACAGTACTTTATCCGTACTGACGTCCTTTTATTAGTGGAGGCTGCATGTCGTGCTGCAGGTCTGGACAGACAGATAGACGAGGCCCCCCCCCACAGTAGGCTATCCAGTTCAGCGGATATTAGCGAGATCCATCCTTCGGACTTGCCGTAGTCTCGGTATGCATTTGGTTATAGGCATTATGGGCATGTCGGGGCCCTGTTCCGACACAGGTTGCATCATGTATGTTCCAGTAGAGGCTCATCGACAAGGGGTGGGTTTATGTATAGTTGGATTGCCTTGTCGGCAAATGTATTTTGTTGTACAGTTTTTGCATCGCAGCCTTAAGGACCATGTTATATATACGTATGTTCATGTTATTGTATGGTATTTCAGTTGATCATGATCATGTATTGCTATTCATACGGGCATTGTCGACCTTATAGATAACAAGGAAGGTAAGATGAAAGGTATGTCGGCACTATGCGAGTAGGGTCCGGGTGCCAGTCGCGACCCTCCGGCTTGGGTCGTGACATCTTTCCTCTATAAGGATTCATAAATACCATGTTAGGATAACTCTCATTCTTAGAAAATCTTTTGTTTGGACTGGCATAGCTTTATTTGGCACCGGAGCAGACAGAAGCTGCATCCAAGAAGGTGTCATTCCAACCAAGTTTTTCGTAAAAACCAAGGAACGCCTAAGGGCCGCCAGTGGTGAAAAACTTAAAATCATTTACAAACTTCCTTCTATAAAGGTCACGACCTCCCCAGTGGAACCAAACGGGTTCATCCAGACTCTATTTCTCTTAGCAAAAGACCTTTGCAATGCAATAATCCTAGGTATTCCTTTCATTCAATTTTGCAAACCATACCTGGTAACGAACAAAGGCATTCATGTGGATTATCTCACAAGCAACATCCTTCTTCCATTCCATAAGCCTCCAACTTATGAAATCATACATTCTTTGCAAAATAAAGAAAAACAAATTATGTTTTAAAAGAAGATGTAGCTTTCCAAAGAATACACAAGCAGTTAACTGATTCTGTAATTTCTTCTAAAATTAAATGTTTGAAGCTAAGATTCAACAAGAGGTTTGTTCCGATTTACCAATGGCATTTTGGAAATGTAAAAGGCACATTGTTGGGCTTATTTACGAGCTTGACTTTGACAAGAAAAACATCCCAACTAAAGCTCGACCCATTCAAATGAATCACGAGCTTACTATGCATTGTCTAAAAGAGATCAATGATCTCTTAGACAAGAAGATAATTTCCCCTTCAAAGTCTCCCTGGAGTTGTGCGGCATTCTATGTCAACAAAAACTCCAAAATCGAGCGCGGAGTTCCTCGCTTGGTTATCAACTATAAGCCTCTTAACGCAGCACTTAGATAGATTAGGTATCCTATTCCTAACAAGAAAGACTTATTACAAAGAATCTATGCTGCCACAATTTTCTCTAAATTTGATTTAAAATCTTGATTTTGGCAAGTATAAATCAACCCAAAAGACAGATACAAAACTGATTTTACAGTCCCTTTCGGACAGTACGAATGGAACGTGATGCCATTCGGATTAAAGAATGACCTTTCTGAATTTCAGAATATAATGAATGATATGTTTAATCCATATTCCAGTTATGTTATAACTTATATAGACGATGTCTTGATTTTCTCCACAAACATCGACCAACATTTCAAACATATAGGCATTTTCTTTAACACTATCAAAGAAAATGGATTAGCTCTGTCTAGAACTAAGTACATCTTATTCTAGATAAACATCAGGATCCTTGGTCATAACATCCAACAAGGGAGTTTTACTCCTATTCAGTGATCTCTCCAGTTTGCTGACAAATTCCCAGATCAAATCCTGGACAAGGCACAACTTCAAAGGTTTCTTGGTTGTGTCAACTATATTTGTGATTTCATTCCGGGATTAAGCATTCTACTAAAGCCCCTTCACGACAGATTTAAAAAGCCTCCTCCTCATTAGACACAACAAGGGACTTTTACTCCAAGGAACTGGAGGCTTTTATAGTTGACACAACCAAGAAACCTTTAAAGTTGTGTCTTGTCCAAGATTTGATCTGGGAATTTGTCAGCAAACTAGAGAGATCGCTGAATAGGAGTAAAAGTCCCTTGTTGGATGTTATAACCAAGGAACCTGATGTTTGTCTGGAATAAGTTGTACTTAGTTCTAGACAGAGCTAATCAATTTTCTTTGATAGTGTTAAAAAAAATGCCTAGATGTTTGAAATGTTGGTCGATGTTTGTTGAGAAAATCAAGACATCGTCTATATAAGTTATAACAAAACTGGAATATGGATTAAAGATATCATTCATTATCTTCTGAAATTCAGAAGGGGCATTCTTTAATCCGAATGGCATCACGTTCTATTCGTACTGTCCGAAAGCGACTGTAAAAGCAGTTTTGTACCTGTCTTTTGGGTTAATTTGAACTTGCCAAAATCCAGATTTTAAATCAAATTTAGAGAAAATTGTGGCAGCATAAACTCTTTGTAATAAGTCTTTCTTGTTAGGAATAGGATACCTAATCCATCTAAGTGTTGCGTTAAGAGGCTTATAGTTGATAACCAAGCGAGGGACTCGGTACTCGATTTTGAAGTTTTTGTTGACATAGAATGCCGCACAACTCCAGGGAGACTTTGAAGGGGAAATTATCTTCTTATCTAAGAGATCATTGATCTCTTTTTGGCAATGCATTGTAAGCTCGTGATTCATTTGAATGGGTCGAGCTTTAGTTAGGATGTTTTTCTCGTCAAAGTCAGGCTCGTAAGGAAGCCCAACAATGTGCCTTTTACGTTTCCAAAATGCCATTGGTTAATCGGAACAAAGCTCCTGTTGAATCTTAGCTTCTAAACATTTAATTTTAGAAGAAATTACAGAATCAGTTAGCTGCTTCTGTATCCTTTGGAAAGCTACATCTTCTTTTAAAAACATAATTTATTTTTCTTTATTTTGCGAAAAATGTATGACTTCATAAGTTGGAGGCTTATGAAAAGGAAGAAGGACTTTGCTTGTGGGATAATCCACATGAATGCCTTTGTTCGTAACCAGGTATGGTTTGCAAATGAAGGAAGTTTGTAAGTGATTTTAAGTTTTTTACTATTGACGGCCCTTAGGCGTTCCTTGGTTTTTACGAAAAACTTGGTTGGAATGACACCTTCTTGGATGCAGCTTCTGTCTGCTCCGGTGTCAATTTTATATATATATATATATATCCAGAAAGATTGATTGCTTCGACTTTAGCCATGCATGCTTATGTTTTATTTGAACACTAAGCATCGCCTTACTTTAAGTTAATCCTAATACATGTCTCTAGTTCTTGTGTTCAAATTAAACGTTATTACTAGTTTGTATTTTTTTCTCTATTTAAATTATTCACTTGTATAGCAATTCTTGTAGGAATTAAATTGAGTGTAAGGGGTAAAATAGTCTTTAATTTTTAATTGGCATTTTAGTAATTTAACTTTTGACTTAAGGGCTTCCCACTTTTAATTAATATAGTATAAATATAGATATAAGAAATTAATCATTTTCATTCTTTTTATTGATGGACTTGTTGTCAACTATTGGAAAATTAATTGATATTGAAGGACAAATTTAAATTGTTTTTAGATACAATGTTCGTTATATTAAGTCAACAAAACCTAGTTTAATATAAATATACACATAAATTTATGTAAATATTAAAACTATAATAATAATAATAATAATAATAATAATAAATAAATAACGTTTACAATATTACTTGAAGTTGCTAACTTATGAAACCATCAAATTAGGTTTTCAACATTTTTAGATAGCAACAGCTGCAACAGCACAATCCATCATTTCAACACACAGATTCACAACAGTTCCACAACAGCAATAACAACATCACCAGCAGCAGTAATAACAACTACAACAACAACATTAGAAGTAGCAGCAACATCATCAACAGCAGCAACACTAGCAGCAGCAACAATAGTAGCAGCAACAACACCAACACCAACAACAGGATGGACAGTCAATCACCAAGCCACAGACATACTAAACCAGCCAGTCATCATCACATGTATGTAGAAGGAGACAGAGATCCCAAATGCTCAATACAGCTACATACACATCTCAGTTTATCACACAGAAGCATCAGATTATTCAGAAGCAGCAGTTCACACAGGCCAAGGATTAACACAGTGCAGTCCTCTCACAAGCATAAGGCTGACACCATACATCTCTACAGTAATAGCAGCACAAGACAATCATCAGCCAGCTCACACACAGCCACACAAGTGCAATTTGATCAGGCTCACAAGCATCACTTACCTCATACACAGCCTCACAGAAGCAACAGCAACAACAACTGCAATAACAGATGCAGCAGCAGCAGAAATAGCAACAGAACCAATAGGAACATCAGCAAAATGTACAAACACTCAACACCTCAGCAGAAGCTGCAAGCCTCAGATACACAACTGCAGCTTTCTCACCAACATAAGGTAGGCAACACAAAGGTCTCCAGTAGAAGAAACAACATTAGCAGTAGACAATCACTACCTTAACAACAGCCACAAACCACAGAAACACAGCAGAAGATAAATATAGCAACACAAAAAGTAGATAATCAGGATGGATGCAAGTCTTTGCTACAATTGCAATGTGTGGTGTTAGCACTTTTAGTGCTCACTCTATTGCCATTGCAGCAAGTACTATGCAGACAGCTCCACAGCAGCAACAACAGCAGTAGTAACAGTTACAGCAGCAACAACAGTAGCAGAAACAAGAGCAGCAACAATAGCAACAGCAGTAACAGCAACAGCAGCAGTAGCAATACCAACAGCAACAACAGCAGCAACAGCTATAACAGCAGCAGCAACAGCAACAGCAACAGTGGCAATAGCACCAGCAACAGCAGCAGCAGGAAGGATATACAACCATCACTTAAGCAAAAGCCACAGTACACAGGAACACAAGCCACTCAGCAGAAGCAGCACACACATACACATCAAGACTCCAAGGAATCCAGCAACCTCAGGAGCACACCAGCAAAACCAAGCATGTCAGTATTGTTTCAACTTCAGAAAGAGCCATAGCAACTAGACACTATATGCACCACACAGAAACATCTCCACAACAGCAGTTGCAACAGCAACAGCAGCAGTAAGATGGAACTACACTCAACCCTCCAGCAGAAGCCACAACACACAAAAACACAAGGTACTCAATCCAGCAGCACTCATCAATGCAGCAGCAGACACCACCAGCAGCAGGACAAACATTACAACACTCATTGGAAGATAAGGACAACTCAACACTCTATCATATGCATCAGACACTGCCAAACTCTCTAGTCACATGGCCCTCTTTTGTTAGTCATCTTCAATTTTGCTTTCTTTGCTATCAAGGCCAAAGCAAAGTTGAAGATTGCTATTTCTTGCTATATGGCCTATCACTTAGAAGATCCCCATTTTTTGCTAGAAATAGATCCTATTGCATAGGGAGGATACTATATCAAATCACTTGCTTAGTAGATTTAGGAACACATGTACTTTTTTTGTATAGTTGACCTAGATTCACTTCACACTGTTTTTGTAAATATGATTGTCTATCGATATTATAAGATAGACAATTATTACATCATCATAGGTCTAACCCATCATAGTTATTTAGGCATACTTGGTCGTCAAGTTTGGAGGACTAAGAGTGTATACCTTTTTTATCAGGAGGTAAGGTTTATGTCCCCCTCCTTTTCTGTACTTTATGTTATATATATATGAAAATTAACGCTAGGCATACTGCCTAGTGGATTTGATTTTAAAAAAAATAATTTTTGGTGGAAAAGACATCCTTCCAAATCACTGAAACGTAAAAGAAAACAACTATTGTTTCATTCTATACTTCTAAATTTTGTGTTGCCTTTCAAACAAATGTAAAAAAATATATAAAGGAAGTCCTTTTCTTTTTCTAGATTACTGAAGTTTTCTATAAAATATGTTATCGAATTATTTCTTGAAACCCAAATGTAGTTCTAGCTTTTAGTAATTAATTTCCCTATATTTTTTAACAAGACTTTTGGAACAGTAAATCTAGTTTGCTATTGTGTGACATTATTTAACTCTTTTTAACTTATTAAAAAACCATCCAAAGAATAGGAATATAACAAAATTCCAATATAAAATAGCACAAAATCACCATTCAATCATGTTTTCCTTTTTCAGATTTCTTTTTTTAATAGCTCAAACAGGCTAAGAATAGTTTAAACAAATACATTAAGATCAGTTTTCGGTCGTGAAAATGACACCAGGTAGTCACTCTAAAGGGCTGCTATTTAGAATTTAGCCAGTGCGTCCTGAATTTTAGTTTTTCAATTCAATATTTCAAGACAAAAATGTTCTGAGTTGTCCTGAAGTCAAGATTTTTAGTTTAATATTTCAGGATAAAATAAGTACTGACTAATCACTAAATAACATCCCTGAAATGACTATCTGTTAACTTGCCCCTTATATGTTCATCTTTACTACCGCTTATGTATTTTGTCTTCTTCTGATATCTTAAATTAATTTTATGGAGCAACAATTTTAATGTGGAAACTTAGAAATACGAATTTGTGTTCTACTCAAAATATTAAATTCATCTTGTAGGATACTAATAGTAATCTATTTTAAGAACCATCATATATTTCTTTCAATTGAATTCTTATAAACAGATACAAATTTATAGAAGGCAAAATTGAAACAAATGTTATTTTGTTAATAGTAAAGGATGCAGTTGAATTTATTCAGCTACTATGTTTAATTAGATAAATTGAGAACCTAAAGGAAAATTCTTATGGATATTTTATTGGAGGAACAAAAAACATTTCTATTCCATCACATTTTGGTTTTCTTACCGGCCAATTCTGATTCTTCAGTCTTGATTACACTAACCATCTATTATTTTTAATAATCACTTTGTTTACCCTTAAAATCGGATAACAATTACATTTATACGTGGTTTGAAGGATACGCGATCTAGTTTGATACAAAAATGAGAAATCAAATTGAATTAGAATTAACGATAAAAATAAATGCAAACCACACATGTCGGGCGGCGTTAGCCTTGTATGTTGACCGCCCTCGGGTCAAGAAATGTTGCGATCGAGGTTGGAAATAGAATAATAAGACAATAATAATAAAAGAGATCAGTCTATTGCTATCAGATTCAAAAGTGTCTTTACAAATAATTAGACCCCCCTTTATATAGTAGGGGAATCCTACTTTAGGTATGACTCTATATAAGGTAAAAAATCTCCTGATTTGCTAATTAGGCGATTCCATTGATTTGTGCCGATATTTCCGCCGCGATGCTCGTCCTATTACGGATATTCTGGCTTTCCGTTATTTAGGTTCAGCGACCTTCCCTCGAGTATGTTCGGGGTCAGGATCGGTTCCGAATCACGGGCTCGATGTTCTCGAGGTCGGACATTTTGGCCTCATGTTCTGCTTCGATGAAACTCGGGGTCGATCTTCAACCCTTCGCGTTCCGAGCCCGATCTGTCGTGCAATTGTCGAGCTCGATTTCGACCGTATACAGTCGAGCCCGATTTCGACCGTCTATAGATAGTTCACTCGTTTTTCGAAGAGTAATGACGAGAAACGATACGAGCCTCAGATTCTCACTATACGAGCTTTTGGTTCTTACTCTAATAAGTGACGATAGACCGATAGACTCATGACATAAGTGATATGAATTTGATTTAGTGACTTATGGTAAAAATCCGCAGGTCTAGCAAAACTTTGATCGGATCGATCAGCAAAATTTCAATGCCTTGTTGTTTTTCAGACGTCTTCGAGCCGTGTTTACATGGCCATAGTCTCTATAGTTAGGGAATGCCAGATATGCTTTGTGCCCTCGAGTGCAGTTAACTCGGAACGGTCTTAGCCTTTTAATTCGGGCATTGCCAAATAGGCTTTGTGCCATCGAGTGCTATTAACTCGGAACGGCCTTAGCCTTTTAATTCGGGAGTTGCCAAATAAGCTTTGTGCCCTCGAGTGCTGTTAACTCGGAACGGCCTCAGCCTTTTAATTCGGGCGTTGCCAAATAAGCTTTGTCTCTCGAGTGTTGTTAACTCGGAACATCCTTAGCCTTTTAATTCGGACATTGCCAAATAAGCTTTGTGCCCTCGAGTGCTATTAACTTGGAACGGCCTTAGCCTTTTAATTCAGGCGTTGCCTAATAGGTCTTATGCCCTCGAGATCTAGTAACTTGGACGTCTGAGTTTGTTTTTCGGACAGCAGTCCCCGAGTGAGAGAGTGATTATTCGAACTCAGGTTAAGGCGGCCCTTGGGTTCGTTTCCTTTAGGGGATCGGAAGCAAGGAATTCCTTGAGAAATGTAAAGGAAAATTTTTAAAAGACAAGACGTTTGCAAAGAAGAGATTTCACTTTATCCTGCCATGTATGTGTACAAGTTTTATGTCAAGGTTCGATCAGTCTATTTGAGCATGTTCATTTGACCGTTTGGCCCTTACATTGAATCTTATTGATCTTCAACCCCTTCAATCCTGAAATCTCTTTCCATGCTAAAGTGGCTCCCTAGTATTCGGGGTCTATTGAAGACGGGCCTCGAATGCTGTTGTCACCGATTCATTACCGGCCTTCAAATCTAGGTTAGCATGATTTATTTGTTTCCTCATTAAAAACCTTACCGTAGAACCCATTTTGGGATAAAACCGGTCCAAGGAAAAAATTGTGCAACACGTGCTTTCAGACCTAACATCCGTATGGCCCCTTGTTTGATACCTGCAAGCATTAGTTTGTAATGAAAATAGAAGAAAAAATAAAGAAGAGGGCCGTACCTTAGCAGTAATACTGCTTTAAATGAGTTATATTCCAGTTGTTCGGTAGTTGTTTACCATCCATCGTGCCGAGCTTGTAGGATCCCTTTTCGGTGATTTTAATGATATAATAAGGTCCTTCCCAGTTTGGTCCCAGCTTTCCCTCGTTCGGACTCTGTGTGTTCGGCGTGACCTTTCCTAATACTAAGTCTCCAACGCTGAAGTGTCGAAGGTTGGACCTTCTGTTGTAATACCTCTCGATCCTTTGCTTTTGAGCAGCTAACCGAACAAGGGCGGCTTCGCGTCTCTCATCTAATAGCTCTAAGTTCGTATTCATGGCTTCGTGGTTCGACTTCTCTGTTGCATACCGGAATCTAATACTCGGCTCCTCGACCTCGACCGGTACCAAAGCTTCGGCGCCATAAACCAGAGAGAACGGGGTGGCTTCGGTGCTGGATTTCGCGGTCGTACGGTATGCCAATAGGACTTCGGGTAATATTTCCTTCCATCTCCCTTTGGCATCGGTTAACCTCTTTTTGAGGTTTTGGAGTATAGTTTTGTTGGTAGATTCAGCTTGTCCATTCCCACTAGGGTGGTAGGGTGTCGATAGGATCCTTTTGATTTTGTGATCTTCGAGGTATTTAGTTACTTTGCTACCGATGAATTGCTTCCCGTTGTCGCATACGATCTCGACTGGCATTCCAAATCGGCATATGATGTGATCCCAAATGAAATCGATGACTTCTCTTTCCCTAACCTTCTTATATGCCTGAGCTTCCACCCATTTAGAAAAATAGTCAGTCATAATTAGTATAAATTGAGCTTTACCTGGTGCCCACGGAAGAGGGCCAACGATGTCCATCTCCCACTTCATGAACGAGCATGGTGATAAAATTGAGTGGACCATCTCCCCGGATCAATGGATCATCGGGGCATGCTTTTGGAATTCATCACATTTTCGAACGAATTCCTTTGCGTCTTTTTCCATATCGACCCAGTAATAACCGACTCTGATTATTTTTCGAATCAATGACTCAGCGCCTGAATGGTTTCCGCAGGCACCCTCGTGGATTTCCCTTAAAATATACTCAGTATTACCCGGTACCTGACATATCGCAAGTGGGCCATCAAACATTCTTCTGAATAATATTCTGTCTTCGGACAAGCTAAATCGTTCCGCTTTTGTACGCAGGGCCCTCGACTCTTTTGGATCCGAGGGCAGTTTACCGGAGTTGAGATATTCTGTGTATTTGTTCCTCAATCCCAAGTTAGGCTTGTTGAGTTGATCTCAGTGTGGCCTTCTTCCACTACTGACCTCATAAGTTGTACGACTTTTCCTGAGTCGAACTCTTCGTCTTCAATCGATGACCCCAAGCTGGCGAAGGCGTCGGCCTCACTGTTTTGATCTCGAGGTATATGTACTAAGGTCCACTCTTTGAACCGATGTAATGTCACTTGCAGTTTGTCTAAGTACCTTTGCATCCGTTCCTCTCTAACCTCGAACGTTCCAGTGACTTGATTTACCACAAGAAGGGAGTCACATTTGGCTTCGATCACTTCCGCTCCCAAGCTCCTAGCTAGTTCTAGGCATGCAATCATGGCTTCATATACGGGCTCATTGTTAGTCAATTTCACAATCTTAATAGATTGTCCAATTATATTACCTGCTGGTGGCTTCAATACGATGCCAAGTGCAGACCCCCTTGCATTCGAGGCACCATCTACGAAGAGGGTCCATATTCCCAAGGAAGTTCCTGAATCAACTAACACCTCTCTTTCGACCTCAGATATTAGGGTCGGTGTGAAATCGGCCACAAAATCTGCCAACACCTGAAATTTAATGGCGATTCAAGGTCGATATTCAATGTCGTACCCACTTATTTCTATAGGCCATTACGCCAATCGGCCAGAAAGCTCGGGCTTATGCATAACATTTTTTAATGGGTAAGTTTTTACGACACATATGAGATGACATTGGAAGTACGGTTTCAGTTTCCTAGAAGCACTTAACAAAGCGAGCGCCAGTTTTTCTAGGTGAGGGTACCTAGTTTCGGCTTCGCCTAAGGTTCTGCTGACATAGAAAATTGGAAAAATTGTAGCTTACCGCTATCTCCGAGACCGCCAAGTAAAGGTACAGTTGTTTGTCTGCCTTTGGTGTATGAAGCAATGGCGGGCTCGATAAATACCTTTTAAGTTCTTCCAAAGCTTGCTGGCATTCCGGAGTCCATGAAAAGTTATTCTTTTTCAATAGTGCGAAGAACGGGTAGCTTCTGTCGGATGACCTCGAAATAAATTGCCCCAGAGCGGCTATTCGCCCGGTCAACTTTTGCACGACTTTTACATTGTCTACGACCGTGATATCTTCAATAGCTTTGATCTTTTCAGGGTTGATCTTGATTCCCCCATTCGACACTACCCGAACCCCCTCCAAAAGCACATTTTTCCGGGTTCAGCTTCATGTTGTACTGCTTCAGTATATAGAATGTTTCATGCAAATATTTTAAATTGTCCTCTTCTCGTAGGGACTTAACTAACATGTCATCAATATAAACCTCCATTGTCTTCCCTAATTGTTTCTCGAACATTCGATTTACTTGGCGTTGGTATGTGGCACCGGGATTTTTTTAACCCAAATGGCATTACATTATAACAGTATGTGCCATATTTGGTGATGAAGGAAGTTTTTTCCTAATCACATGGGTCCATCCGTATTTGGTTGTATTCGGAATATGCTTCGAGAAAACTAAGAGTCTCGTGGACGGCAGTAGCATTGATCAGGCGGTCGATGTTAGGCAAGGGAAAAGAGTCTTTAGGACATGCTTTATTCAAATCTTTATAATCTATACACATTCTTAATTTATTCCTTTTCTTAGGAGCTACCACTACGTTAGCCAACCAATCCGGGTATTTGACCTACGAATAGACCCTATCTTTAAAAGTTTAGTTACCTCATCCCTGATGAAAGCATGTTTGATTTCGGACTAGGGCCTCCTTTTTTATTTAACCGGATTGAACTTCCGATCTAGGCTCAGCTTGTGAGTGGTTATCTCTGATAGGAAGCCTGTTTTATCGAGGTGGGACCAAGAGAAACAATCTTCTTTAGTTGTAAAAAATTGAATAATTTTTGTCCTAAGCTCGGGGCTCAGCCCCAAGCCCAGGTATACCTTTCGATCGGGCAAGTCTTCTCGCAGCATGACTTGTTCCAGTTCCTCGACGGTCGATTTAGTGGCATCGAAGTTATCAGGGGTGATAAAAGATCTGGGAATCCCATAACCATCATCCTCGACATACGCTTGTTTGTTCACATCTACCGAAGATGGTATCTGTGATTGCTATTTCGTCCTCTCTTCGATCACTTGGTTTGGAACCGTTGGTGCCGGCATCACCTCTTCGATCGCGAAAATTTCTTTGCGCGGCAGGTTGCTCCCCGTAGACCGTTTTAACTCCATCGGGCGTCATAAATTTCAACGCCTGGTGCAGCATCGAAGGCACCACCCTCATGTCATGGATCCATGGTCTCTTGAACAGAGCATTGTACCTCATGTCCCCTTCGATCACACGGAACTTTATTTCTCGAAAGGTTCCAGCAATATTTATTGGTAACGTTATCTCTCCCTTGGTGGTCTCACATGCCATGTTGAATCCGTTAAGAACTCAGATTGTAGGAACGATCTGGTCTAGCAGGCCGAGTTGCTCCACGACCCATGATCGAATGATGTTGGCCGAGCTACCTGGATCAATTAACACACGTTTAACTCTAATTTTATGTATGAGTACAGATATTACCAGTGCGTCATTGTGGGGTTGTACAATCCCTTCTGCGTTCTCGTCGTTGAAAGATAAAGTTCCCTTTAGCGTGTAATCCCGAGTGCGCTTCTCCTTATTAATGGATATTTTGGTGCGTTTTAACATCGGCCCCCGAGGAGTATCGACTCCACCAATGATCATGTTGATGACGTGTTGAGGTTCTTATTTCCCCGTTTGTTTGTCAGAATTCCTGTTCCCGAAATGATTTTTGGCTCGGTCGCTCAGGAATTCTTGAAGATATCCATTATTGAGTAGCTGGGCTACTTCCTCCCCCAGTTGCCGACAATTTTCCAATTTGTGATCGTGAGTGCCATGATATTTGCATATTTGGTTGGGATCCATATGGGTCAGATCGAATTGTTGTGGTCGAGGCCATTTAGTATCTTTGATTCAACCGATAGCCGATACAATAGTGGAAGCATCGACATTAAAGTTGTACTCCAATAGCCGTGGTGCTTCATTATGCCCGATGGGCCTTTCGAAGTTGCTTTTGGTCATGAGCCCCTGGCTGCTCTAGCCTCGGTCATTTCTCCTTTCATTTCTTAGGGAGTTCCGCCCGGATACACTGATTTTTCTGTCCCCGTGATATGACTGATCAATCTCCATTCAATCTTGTTTCGCGATTAATATCCCTTCTGATTTTGTCAAGAGCTCTAACGGGATAAATGGATCCCGAAGGGCCCCCGAGCTGATCATCTTCGACTATGATTTTTGACTGGTACCGGTTATGTATATCAACCCATGTAACAACCGGGTATTCTATTAAGTTCTACTTTAGTTGTTGTGATGCCGCTGAGCTTCAAATATTGAGTCTCTAAGTGAAAGCTTGAACATTATCGTCAGTGACTAGTGGCAGATCCATCAGTTCCATTTGAAACCGGGACACGAACTCTCTGAACATTTTGTTATCCTTTTGTTTGACTTTGAAAACGCCCGATTTCCTCGTTTCGACCTTGATAGCACCCGCGTGTGCCTTCACAAAAGAATCTGCAAGCATAGCAAATGAGTTAATAGAATTAGGAGGTAAGTTGTGATACCATATAATGGCCCCCTTTGAAGGGTCTCTCCAAATTCCTTCAACAGAACGGATTCGATCTCATCGTCCTCCAGGTCATTCCCTTTGATAGCACATGTATACGAGGTTACGTGCTCGTTCAGGTTGGTCGTTCCGTTATACTTGGGTATTTCAGGATTACGGTATTTCTTAGGGATCAGCTTCGGAGCCACGCTTGGTGGAAAAAGTTTTTGCACGAACTTCCTGGAATCCAGGCCTTTTAACACCGGGGTTGCCCCTGGGATTTGATCTACCTTGGAGTTGTATGTTTCCACCTTTTTGTCATTTGCCCTAATTTTTTTCTCTCCTGATTCTATCCGTCTTGTCAGTTCCTCGAGCATCTTCATAATTTCGGGGTTTGCCCCCGATTCATATTCATTCGACCTTCTTATGATCGATTCATCCATGTGGGTAATTTTCCCGGAAAGGCCGGGCTCAACCCTGTTCGGGATTTGGCTTCGATTTTGTAATTGAGCTATCGCCATCTGTTGAGCCTGTAACATTTCGAAGATCATCCGGAGACTGATCCCGTCCCCTTCAATGTTTTGGGGGTTTCAAGTTACTAATCGGACTCCTCTATGAAGCTATTTGAGGGGTCGGTAGGCGGATCTGCATCAACCGCGTTGTGTGAATTAGCGTCAATCGGGATCTCGTTGCCGGGCGCTATGTTGTTATTTTCATCTTGGCGGTCGGACTCGTTGTCAACGTGCAGAGGTGCCGATTGAGAGTTTGATATTTCTGTATTATAGATTGGAATCAAAGACACTCCAAAGAGCTAGTGTGAAGCAGTGTGTGTGTAATGGAGATTTGTATCAAATAACCACTATTATCCTTAGCCCCACAGTGGGGCGCCAAACTGTTTACCCTCAAAATCGGATAGCAATTGAATTTATACGCGTTTTTAATTATACGTGATCTAGTTTGATACAAAATTAGAAATCAAATTGAAACTAGAATTAACGATAAAATAAATGCAAATCACACAAGCCGAGCGGCATTAACTTGTATGTTGACCGCCTTCGGGTCAAAAAATGTTGAGATCGAGGTTGGAAATAGAATAATGAGACAATAATAATTAAAAAGATCAGTCTATTGCTATCTTTCGTCATGAGATTCAAAAGTGTCTTTACAAATAATTAGACCCCCCTTTATATAGTAGGGGAATCCTACTTTAGATACAACTCTATATAAGGTAAAAAATCTCCTTATTTGCTAATTAGGCGGTTCCATTGATTTGTACCGAAATTCCCGCCACGATGCTCGTCCCATTACGAATATTCTGGCTTTCCATTATTTAGGTTCAACGATCTTCCCTCGAGCATGTTCGGGGTCAGGATCGATTCCGAATCACGGGCTCGGTGTTCTCGAGGTCGGACATTCTGGCCTCGTGTTCTACTTCGATGAAACTCGGGGTCGATCTTCAACCCTTCGCGTTCCGAGCCCGATCTGTTGTGCAATAGTGGAGCCTGATTTTAGCCGTATATAGTCGAACCTGATTTCAACCGTATACACACTTAAAGAATAGATCGCTGAGTTCAGACCCGCTATACATGTCATTACACATTTCTTGGCACCATATACAGTTTAAAACTAATGACGGATAGACTATTTTGAAGAGAAAAATGAATGACTATTTTATACATATCTGCAAAGAGCAGAATCTATTTAAAGAGAACATAGCAAAAGAAGAGTGGGTGATAATGTAGCTGGTGTAACCTTGGAATGATCTAAAATGGACAAATTAATGACACAAGTATAAACATAAAATAGTCAAGCAGGTAAAATATTTTCGAGGGAACTGTAGTAATGTCTTTACTGATCCAATAGAATCATTTAATTTTAGTTTAACCACTAAAGGTACCTGTGAATTTAAATTTTAAAAGAGTGGATTTGAATGATCTTTTAAAAGAAGATCCCACAAACTTTAAGCACAAGGTGCCTCTATATTCTTGCACGTGTACCGCTGATATCATCAGCTTTGCGGGTATTAAGAAGGCCTAAAAAATGGAATGATTTACGGAAACCTAAGGAAATTTTTTTGTATGCGATCGAAATTGGGTTCGACTGTATACGGTCGAAACCGGGCTCGACTATTATACGGAAGATCGGGCTCGGAACGCGAAGGAGAGAGGCTCAATAAGATAAGTTAATCGGAGTTCCCGTACGGAGGTCCCACCATTTACTTGACTGAAGATCGACCCCAAGTTTCATCGAAGCAGAACACGAGGCCAGAATGTTCGACCTCGAGAACACCGAGCCCGTGATTTGGAACCGATCTTGACCCTGAACATGCTCGAGGGAAGATCGCTGAACCTAAATAATGGAAAGTCAGAATATCCGTAATGGGACGAGCATCGCGGCGGAAATCTCGGCACAAATCAATGGAACCGCCTAATTAGAAAATAAGGAGATTTTTTACCTTATATAGAGTCGTACCTAAAGTAGGATTCCCCTACTATATAAAAGGGGTTCGAATTATTTGTAAAGACACTTTTGATCTCATCATGAAAGACAGCAATAGACTGATCTCTTTAATTATTATTGTCTCATTATTCTCTTTTCAACCTCGATCACAACATTTCTTGACCCAAGGGCGGTCAATATATAAGGAACGCCGCCCGCCTTGTGTGGTTTGCATTTATTTTTATTGTTAATTCTAGTTTCAATTTGATTTCTCATTTTTGTATCATACTAGATCAAATATCCTTATAACCGCGTATAAGTTTAATTGTTATCTGATTTTGAGGCAGTTTGGTACCTACTGTGGCGCTAAGGACAATAATAGTTATTTCATAAAATCTCCATAACACACACACACTGCTTCACACTTACTTTTTGGAGTGCCTTTGATTCCAGGCTATAATACAGAAATGTCAAACTCTCAATCGGCACCTCTGCACATTGACAACGAGTCCGACCACCAAGGTAAAAATAACAACATAGCACCTGACAACGAGATCCCGATTGTTGACCCGATTGACGCTAATTCACACATGGCAGTTGATGCGGATTCGCCTACCGACCCCTCAAATAGAGTTCATAGAGGAGTTCGATAAGTAACTCGAAACGTCCAAAACGTTAAAGGGGACGGGATCAGCCTCCGGATGATCTTCGAAATGTTACAGGCTCAATAGACAGCGATAGCTCAGTTACAAAATCAAAGCTAAATCCCGAACAGGGTTGAGCCCAGCCTTTCGCGAAAAATTACCCAAAGGGATGAATCGATCGTAGGAAGGTCGACTAAATGTGAATCGGGGGCAAACCCCGGAATTATGAATATGCTCAAGGAACTGACAAGACAGATAGAATCAGGAGAGAGAAAAATCAAGGCAAATGACATAAAGGTGAAAACCTACAAGTCCAGGGTAGATCAAATCCCGGGGCACCCCCAGTGTTAAAAGGCCTGGATTCCAGGAAGTTCGTGCAAAAATCTTTTCCGCCGAGCGCAGCTCCGAAGCTGATCCCCAAGATATTCCGTATGACCGAAATACCCAAGTATAACGGAATGACCGACCCGAATGAACACGTAACCTCGTATACATGTGCTATCAAAGGGAACGACCTGGAGGACGATGAGATCGAATCCGTTCTGTTGAAGAAATTTGGGGAGACCCTGTCAAAGGGGGCCATGATATGGTGTCACAACTTACCTCCTAATTCTATTGACTCATTTGCTATGCTTGCAGATTCTTTTGTGAAGGCACACGCGGGTGCCATCAAGGTCGAAACGAGGAAATCGGACCTTTTCAAAATCAAACAAAAAAACGAATTGCTCAGAGAGTTCATGTCCCGGTTTCAAATGGAACGAATGGATCTTCCACCAGTCACTGACGATTGGGCTGTTCAAGCTTTCACCCAGGGACTCAATATTCGAAGCTCAGTGGCTTCACAGCAACTAAAGCAGAACTTAATAGAATACCCGGCTGTTACATGGACTGACATACATAACCGGTACCAGTCGAAAATCAGAGTTGAAGACTATCAGCTCGTAGCCACTTCAGGATCCATTTATCCTGTTAGAGCTGACAAAATCAGAAGGGATATTGATCGTGAACCAAGATCGAACAGAGATCGACATCAGCCCTATCACGGGAACAGAAAAATCAGTGTATCCGGGCGGAACTCCCGAAGAAATGAAAGGAGAAATGACCGAGGCCAGAGCAGCCGGGGGCTCATGACGAAAAGCAGCTTCGAAAGGCCCATCGGGCATAATGAAGCACCACGGCTATCGGAGTACCACTTTATTGTTGATGCTGCCACTATTGTATCGACTATCGGTCGCATCAAAGATACTAAATGGCTGCGACCACTACAATCTGATCCGACCCATAGGGATCCTAACCAAATATGAAAATATCATGGCACTCACGGTCACAGAATGGAAGATTGTCGGCAACTGAGAGAGGAAGTAGCCGGCTACTCAATAATGGACATCTTCGAGAATTCCTGAGCGACCGAGCCAAAAATCATTTTGGGAGCAGGAATTCCGACAAACAGACGGGGCAAGAAGAACCTCAACACGTCATCAACATGATCATCGGTGGAGTCGATACCCCTCAGGGGCCGACGTTCAAATGCACCAAAATATCCATTACTAGGGAGAACACTCGGGATTACACGTTGAAGGGAACTTTATCTTTCAACGACGAGGTCGCGAAAGGGATTGTACAACCCCATAATGATGCATAGGTAATATCTGTACTCATACATAAAATTAGAGTTAAACATGTGTTAATCGATCCAAGTAGCTCGGCCAACATCTGTCGATCATGGGTAGTGGAGCAACTCGGCTTGCTAGACCAGATCGTTCCTGCAGTCCGCAAATTCAACACGGCATGTGAGACCACCAAGGGTGAAATAGCGTTACCGATAAATACCATTAGAACCATTCGAGAAACAAAGTTCTGTATGATCGAAGGGGACATGAGGTACAATGCTCTGTTCGGGAGACCATGGATCCACGACATGAGGGCGGTGCCTTCGACGCTGCACCAGGCGTTGAAATTTATGACGCTCAATGGAGTTAAAACGGTTTACCGGGAGCAACCGGCCGCGAAAGAAATATTCGCGGTTGAAGAGGTGATGCCAGCACCAACGATTCGAAACCAAATGATCGAAGACAGGATGAAATAGCAATCACAGATACCATCTTCGACAGATGTGAACAAACAAGCGTATATCGAGGATGATGATTATGGGATTCCCAGATCTTTTATCACCCATGATAATTTTGATGTCACTAAATCGACGGTCGAGGAATTGGAACAAGTCATGCTGCGAGAAGACTTTCCCGATCGAAAGGTATACCTGGGTTCAGGGTTGAGCCCCTATCTTAGGACAAAACTTATTCAATTTCTTACAACTAACAAAGACTATTTCGCTTGGTCCCACCTCGATACGACAGGTATCCCATCAGAGATAACCACTCACAAGCTGAGCCTGGATCCAAAGTTCTATCCGGTTAAACAAAAGAGGCCCCAGTCCAAAATCGAACATGCTTTTATCAGGGATGAGGTAACTAAACTTTTAAAGATAGGGTCTATTCGGGAGGTCAAATACCCGGATTGGTTGGCTAACGTAGTGGTAGTCCCTTAGAAAGGGAATAAATTAAGAATGTATGTAGATTATAAAGAGTTGAATAAAGCATGTCCAAAAGACTCTTTTCCCTTGCTCAACATCGACAGCATGATCGATGCTACTGCCGGCCACGAGACCCTTAGTTTTGTCGACGCATATTCCGAATACAACCAAATACGGATGGACCCAGGTGATCAGGAAAAAACTTCCTTCATCACTAAATGTGGCACATACTGTTATAATGTAATGCCATTGGGTTAAAAAATGTTGGTGCCACATACCAACTCCTAGTAAACCGAATGTTCAAGAAACAATTAGGGAAGACAATGGAGGTCTATATTGATGACATGTTAGTTAAGTCCCTGTGAGCAGAGGACCATTTAAGACATTTGCAGGAAACATTCTGTCACAACCCTAACCCCGAATCCGGTCGTGATGACGCCTCTCGTGAAGACAAGGCCAGCCAATTCAAACCAAATCTCATTTTTAATCAGTTAATTAACAAGAAAAAAATACAAGCATAATTTAAGAACAATCATTGTGAAACACATAGCTAACCATCCCGACTACAGCCCAAATCGGGGTGTCACAACGTCATGAACAACTAATGAATCCTAAAAACAAGATTACTAATTACAATATCTGGCATAATTTTTTTTGAAGAACATGGGAAAAACAAGATGAAAGAGATACGGGACTGCGGACACCAACAGCTACCTCGTAGTCTCTAGATCACCGCCCGGATAGGAGAAATCAGTACTCCGGAGCGGAACCAACAACGCCTGAATCTGCACACATGGTGCAGGGAGTAATGTGAGTACTCCAACTCAGTGAGTAATAAGCATAAATAACGGTTGAAAGTAAGAAAACACACAAAGCACAAGGCATTCTATAATGAAGCATTAAAACATCATTCGCAAACAGTAAATCAGTGAAAAATCAAGTAAAAATCTCCTTTCAACATGTAAAAACATGTAATCTTTTAGGTAAATAATGTGAAGTAAAACATCGCCCCTCGGGCCATATATATATATCAACAAATCCGCCCCTCGGGCAATATCATAAAACCGTACCAGCCTATCGGGCTCAAATCTCAGAACAATATCGGCCCCTCAGCTATCACATTGAATAGTATCGGCCCCTCGAGCTATCACGTAGTACAATATCAGCCCCTCGAGCTATCACATAATACAACATCAGCCCCTCGGGCTATCACATAATACATTATCAGCCCTTCGGGCTATATTTCACATCACAATGGGTACCCGCGCTCACTTGGGGGTGTACAGACTCCAGGAGGGGCCCCTTACGGCCCAATCGCAATATCAAGCCACCTCGTGGAACATATCTAGGCCCTCGACCTCATATCAATCAAGCCATCTCATGGCGTATATACAGTATCTCAGGCCCTCGACCTCATATCAGTCACAAGCCACCTCGTGGCACATAAGATATCTTAGGCCCTCGGCCTCATATCATTCAGTAAAACCTCACATCTGGCCCTCGGCCGCACTCAGTCCGAAAAATCATCACAAGACCCTCGGGCATAGCAAAACAATAGTCCTCAGCCCAAAAACATCATTTAAAATATTATTTAAGTCTCAAAACTGAGTAAAAGTGGCTGAGTTGTAAAATGGTGTAAACATCATAACTGAGTTCATGTAATAAATCAAAATAGTGAGGAAATAGTGATAAAAATCCCCGAAGGGTTCAATTAATTGGCACGAAGCCCAAACATGGCAATTAGCCCAATCATAATGATAACAAATGATTTTCAGTCAAATACGCAGTAAAATCATCAATCGGGATGGACCAAGTCACGATCCCTAGTAGTAAACGACCCCAAGCTCATCATCAGGCGTGTGCCTCACCTCCATATAGCACTACGATGTATAATCCGGGGTTTCAAACCCTCAAAACATCATTTACAATCACTACTCACCTCGAACCAGCTAAATCCATAGCCCGCGATGCCTTTGCCCTTCGAATTGGCCTCCACGCGCATCAAATCTATCCAAAATCAGAACTAACACGTCACAATACGCTGAGGGAACAAAGTCCAAGCGAAACAATCGAAAAATACTAAGAAATTACGAAATTAGCGAAAACCGAGCCCCGGGCCCACTTCTCGAAGCTCAAAAATTTTCACATCAACGGGTTCCTTATCTCCCAACGAGTTCAACCATACAAAAATTATCGAATTCCGACATCGGATTGACCTCCAAATCTTTAATTCTAAATTTAAGGATTTTTCACATATTTTTACAACTTAAATCACCAATTAAATACTAAATATAGCGATATACTGGAGTAATTTGACCAAAGTTGAGTTAAGAACACTTACCCCTATGTTTCCCTTGAAAAAGTCTCCCAAAAATCGCCTCGAAATTAGCTTCAATCCGAGCTCTATAGCTCTGATTATGTTTAAGATGGCCGAAATCCCCTCCTCTAAGATTTTGTCCAAGAAAGTCTCCTTTGGATATAGTTTTGAGGTTGATTTGCTGTGATTTAGGGTGTTTTGGAGGTGCTTCTCTTAGATGGTAACGATAGTGGGTTTTGCATGGCCAATGGGTACTGGTTTCTATTTATAAAGGGTCAAAAATTGAGACAAAACGCCCCAGTCGGGTTTAAAATGCGACCGCGTATCCGCCGCATATCCAACATGCGGTCCGCATCTTTGCTATGGCCATCGCAGATTGTAACCCTAGCCTTCACCGCAGTTCAGTGTGACGCATGGTTTGCGATCCGCATGTCAAAAATGCGACCGTATTTTTGACGTTGATTTTTGCCCAGAAATCTGTCTCGATTTGCGGTCTTAGTGTGGTGGATATGCAGTCCACATTGTGGAAATGCGACCGCATTCTTGACGTTAGTCTTTGCCCAGAAAACAGTCTGGGTTTGCGATCTGGGTGTGTGGTTTGCGATAGCATATCCCGCTTTGCGATGTCTCTGTATTCTTTTACAAAATTGCAACTTCTGGTTTTTCTGCAACTTTTCCAGGGCGAAACAGTCCGTTTAGCCACCCTAAACTCACCCGAGGCCACTGGGACCCCAACCAACCATGTCAACATATCCCATAACATTATTCGAATTTGTTCTAATCTTCGAAACACTCAAACAACCTCCCAACACCAAATTCCCGTCGGATTCAAGCCTAAAAATTTCAAAATCTTATAAGTTACTCTTTTAATCGAAAACCCAAATCAGACCATGTCCGAATGACATGAAGTTTCGCACACACATCCCAAATAACATAGCGAAGCATAATAAGGTAGAAATGGGGAAAACGGAGCGGTAACTCATGAGACGACTGGCCGGGTCGTCACATTCTCCCCACTTAAACAAACGTTCGTCCTCGAATGAGTCAAGAAACATACCTGAAGCTTCAAATAGGGGAGGATATCTGCTCTGCATCTCACGCTCAGTCTCCCGGGTAGCCTCCTCCACGGGTCGACCTCTCCGCTGCACTTTCACTGAAGCTATATCCTTTGACCTCAACTTCCGAACCTGACGACCCAAAATCGCCACTGGCTCCACATCATAGGTCAAATCATCGTCCAACTGAATTGTGCTGAAATCCAAGATATGAGACAAATCCCCAATATACTTCTGAAGCATAGAAACATGAAATATTGGGTGTACACTCGACAGGCTGGGTGGAAAAGCAAGCTCATAAACCACCTCCCCAATTCTCCGAAGCACTTCAAATGGCCCAATGAACCGAGGACTCAAATTTCATTTCTTCCCGAATCTCATAACACCCTTTATGGGCGAAACCTTCAGCAAGACTTTCTCACCAACCATGTAGGACACATGTTGGACTTTCCTGTCGGCATAACTCTTTTGCCTCGACTGCGCTGTACGGAGCCTATCCTGGATTGTCTTCACCTTCTCTAGAGCATCCTGAACCAAGTCAGTCCCCAATAGCCTAGCCTCGCCGGGCTCGAACCAACCAACCGGAGATCTACACCGCCTCCCATACAGAGCCTCATACGGAGCTATCTGAATACTCGACTGGTAGTTGTAGAAACTCATTCCATGAACCTCCGAAATCAATAGCACATGCACGTAACATGTCCTCCAGTATATGAATGGTACGCTCGGACTGTCCGTCTGTCTGAGGATGAAAAGCTGTGCTCAACTCCACCTGAGTACCCAACTCCCTTTGCGCGGCTCTCAAAAACTGCGAGGTAAGCTGAGTACCTCTATCTGAAATAATAGAAACTGGAACACCATGCAGCCGAACAATCTCTCGGATATAAATCATTGCCAACCGTTCTGAAGAATAGGCAGTACACACAGGAATGAAGTGCGCGGACTTAGTCAGCTGATCCACAATCACCCAAATAGCATCGAACCTCTTCAAAGTCCGTGGAAGTCCAACAATAAAGTCCATAGTAATCCGCTCCCACTTCCACTCGAGAATAGCCATCTGCTGAAGTAGGCCACTCGGTCTCTGATGCTCATATTTTACCTATTGATAGTTGAGACACCGAGCTACGAATCCCAAAATATCTTTCTTCATTCTTCTCTACCAATAGTGTTGCCTCAAGTCCTGATACATTTTCGTGGCACCCGGATGAGTGGAATACCGCGAATTATGGGCCTCCTCCAGAATCAACTCCCGAAGCCCATCCACATTGGGTACACAAACCCGGCCCTGCATCCTCAACACCCCATCATCGCCGATGGTGACATCTCTAGCATCATTATGCTGAACTCTGTCCCTAAGGACAAGCAAATGTGGATCGTCATACTGGCGCACCCTGATGCGATCATATAACGAAGACCGAGAAACCACACAAGCCAACACCCGGCTAGGTTCCGAAATGTCTAATCTCACAAACCTATTGGCCAAGGCTTGAACATCAACTGCAAGGGGTCTCTCCCCAACTAGAATATATGCTAAACTCCCCATACTCATTGCGTTTCGGCTCAAAGCATCGGCCACCACATTGGCCTTTCCCGGATATAATATAGTGATATCATAATCCTTGAGCAACTCCAACCATCTCCGCTGCCTCAAATTAAGATCCTTTTGCTTGAACAAATGTTGGAGGCTGCGATGATCAATAAACACCTCACAAGATACGCCATATAAGTAATGCCTCCAAATCTTCAGTGCATGGACTATGGCAGCCAGCTCCAAATCACGCACGGGGTAGTTCTTCCCATGGGGCTTCAACTGACGAGAAGCATAAGCAATGACTCTGCCCTCCTGCATCAATACACAACCAATCCCAACTCTTGAAGCATCACAATACACAGTATATGCACCTGAAGCTGATGGCAAAACCAACACTGGAGCTGTGGTCAAGGCTGTCTTGAGCTTCTGAAAGCTCTCTTCGCACTCGTCCGACAATACAAAAGGAGCACCCTTCTAGGTCAATTTGGTCAAGGGCCATGCAATGGATGAAAATCCCTGAACAAACCGGCGATAATAGTCTGCCAACCCAAGGAAAGTACGAATATCTGTGGCTGAGGACGGTCTAGGCCAACTCTGAACCGCCTTTATCTTCTTTGGATCAACCTGTATACCCTCGCTGGACACTACGTGCCCCAAGAAAGCCACTGAACCGAGCCAAAAATCACACTTAGAGAATTTTGCATACAGCTTCTCCTCCCTTAATCTCCGCAATACAACTCGCAAATGCTCCGCGTGCTCCTCCTGGCTACGTGAGTACACCAGAATATCATCAATGAATATAACTACGAACGAATCTAGATAAGACCGAAATACATTGTTCATCAACTGCATGAACGCTGCTGGGGAATTGGTTAGCCCGAAAGACATAACAAGAAACTCATAGTGACCATATCTAGTTCGGAAAGCAGTCTTTAGAATGTCTGAATCTCTGATTTTCAACTGGTGAGAACCCGAACAGAGATCGATCTTGGAGAACACTCGCGCTCCCTAAAGCTGGTCAAACAAATCATCAAAGCGAGGCAAAGGATACTTGTTCTTGATTGTTACCTTGTTCAATTGCCTGTAATCAATGCACATTCTCATCGTGCCATCCTTCTTCTTCACAAACAGAACCGGTGCACCCTAAGGTGACATGCTAGGCCGAATGAACCCCTTATCTAGGAGTTCCTGAAGTTGCTCCTTCAATTCTTTCAACTCTGCTGGTGCGATACGATACGGTGGAATAGAGATGAGCTGAGTGCCCGGCACCAGGTCAATACCAAAATTAATATCCCTGTTCGGTGGCATGCCCGACAGGTCTGCGGGTAATACATCGGGAAAATCCCTCACAACTGGAACCGATTCAATTCTTGGAGTCTCAGCTCCAACATCCCTCACAAACTCTAGGTATGAAAGGCAACCCTTCCCAACCATATGCTGGGCCTTCAAGAATGATATCACTATACTAGGAATGTAATCAGTCACGCCACGCCACTCGATTCATGGCACATCCGGCATAGCCAAGGTGACGGACTTAGCATGCGGTCTAGAATAGCATGACACGGAGATAACCAATCATGCCTAAAATGACATCAAAATCCACCATGGTCAATAGCAATAGGTCCACTCGTGTATCCAGACCCCCAATAGTTACTACACATGACCGGTACACACGGTCTACAACAATAGTATCGCCCACCGGGGTAGACACATGAACAGGTAAAGCAAGAAATTCTCGGGGCGTACCCAAATAATGAGCAAAAATATGAGGACACATATGAATAGGTGGAACCGGGATCAAATAATACAGAGGCATCCTTGTGGCAGACTGAAACAATACCTGTAATGACGACATCTGAAACACTAGCATCTGTCCTGCCTAGAATAGCATAGAATCGGGCCTGGCCACCACCTAATCGACCCCTCCTCTGGGGCGACCCCTGGCTGCCTGACCTCCACCCCTAGCTGACTGGGTGGGTGGTAAGGTAACTGGAGTAGAAGCCGAGGGCTGACCCCTCTGCTGGGACGATCTAGCACCACGATGAGGACACTGCCTCCACATGTGGCCCATCTTGCCACGCTCATAACAGCTCCCTAGTGCTGGAGAAGAGGAATGAAGGAAACCTCTCGCACCAGAGTGTCTCGTAGGTGCACTCGGCATAGAAGGACCCTGGGCTGACAGAGCACGAGCTGGAAGGGCGCTGAGTGATGACTGGCCCTGCTGCAACCCATGATAACCACGGCCTGCAGATGCCCCACGGTACTCTGGACGGGCTGGCTGAGCAGGCCTGAAGGAACGACCTCTACCATGCTGAAACTGGCCCCTCGAAGGAGCACCACTGCAATTACCCGATCCTCGAGGCCTCTTGGCCTTCCTCTCCTCTCGCTCTTGACGGCGAACCGTCTCAATCTCGCGAGCTATATCAACCACCTCCTCGAAAGTAGCACCCAATACTCTCTCCCTGGTCATGAGAATACAGAGATGATAGTTAAGGCCATCCACAAACCTCCTGATCCTTTCACGATCAGTCGGAACCATACAGACAGCATGACGAGCCAACTTAGAAAACCTCGACTCATATTGCGACAAAGTCATATCCCGCTGTCGCAGCCATTCGAACTGTCTACGTAGCTCCTCTCTGCAGGACTGCGGCACATACTTCTCCAAGAAAAGAGCGGAGAACTGCTACCAAGGGCGCTGCATCGACCGGTCTACGCCTCATGTACGCCTCCCACCAAGTGAAGGCAGCTCCCGTAAACTGAAAGGTGGTGAATGCCACACCACTAGACTCAACGATCCCGGCTGTACGGAGCATCCGCTGACACTTGTCAAGAAAACACTGGGCATCCTCGCCCTCAGCACCACTGAATGACGGAAGCTGGAGTTTGCCAAACCTCTCAAGACGACGCTGCTCATCATCTGGCATAACTGGTACCATGAACTCCTGGGCTGGTGCAACCGGCTGGGCTGGAGGTGCCCCCGGCATCTGAGGTCCCTGCACTGCCTGCTCAGATGTGCGAGCAGCGGGGGTCTGATTGCCTCCCTCGGCCTATGAAGTAGCTGCTGCTGTGGTGGCTGAAACAGCCTGAGCCAGGCCCTTGCAAGCTGATAAGATCTGAGCCAAGGTCTCCTGAAGACCTGGAATAACTATAGGCACAGCTGGTGCCTGAGCCGGTGCCACTGGAGCCTGATCCTGAGCTGGGGCAGCTGGTGGATCAACAGGTGCTGCCTTCGCTGCTCCGCCTCTGCCACGACCACGACCGCGTCCACGACCTCTGGTGGCCTCAGTGGGTGGCACTGGCGGTCGTCCACCTCGTCCGGTATCACGCGTCCTCACCATCTGTGATAGAATAGGATAACAGAAGTTTTAGTACTCGGATCAACAAGTTCGCACGACAAGAATTTCAAGAATATGAAGTTTTCCTAAAAGGTTCTACAGCCTCTTGAAGATAAATACAGACGTCTTCGTACCAATCCGCGAGACTCTACTAAACCTGCTCATGACTCGTGAGACCTATGTAACCTAGGCTCTGATACCAACCTGTCACGACCCTAACCCCGAACCCGGTCGTGATGGCGCCTCTCGTGAAGACAAGGCCAACCAATTCAAACCAAATCTCATTTTTAATCAGTTAATTAACAAGAAAACAATACAAGCATAGTTTAAGAACAATCATTGTGAAACACATAGCTAACCATCCCGACTACAGCCCAAACCGGGGTATCACAATGTCATGAGCAACTAATGAATCCTAATAACAAGATTACTAATTACAATATCTGGCACAATTTATTTTGAAGAACATGGGAACAACAAGATGAAAGAGATACGGGGCTGCAGACGCCAACAGCTACCTCGTAGTCTCTGGATCACCGCCTGGACAGGAGGAATCAGTACTCCGGAGCAGAACCAACAACGCCTGAATCTGCACACATGGTGCAGGGAGTAATGTGAGTACTCCAACTCAGTGAGTAATAAGCATAAATAACGGCTGAAAGTAAGTAAACACACAAAGCACAAGGCATTCTATAATGAAGCATTAAAACATCATTCGCAAACAGTAAATCAGTGAAAAATCAAGTAAAAATCTCCTTTCAATAGGTAAAAACATGTAATCTTTTAGGTAAATAATGTGAAGTAAAACATCGCCCCTCGGGCCATATATCAACAAATCCGCCCCTCGGGTAATATCATAAAACCGTACCAACCCCTCGGGCTCAAATCTCAGAATAATATCGGCCCCTCGGCTATCACATGGAACAGTATCGGCCCCTCGGGCTATTACGTAGTACAACATCAGCCCTTCGGGCTATCACATAATACAACATCAGCCCCTCGGGCTATCACATAATACAATATCAGCCCCTCGGGCTATATTTCACATCACAATGGGTACCCGCGCTCACTGGGGGTGTACAGACTACGGGAGGGGCCCCTTACGGCCCAAGTGCAATATCAAGTCACCTTGTGGCACATATCTAGGCCCTCGGCCTCATATCAATCAAGCCACCTCGTGGCGTATATACAGTATCTCAGGCCCTCGGCCTCATATCAGTCACAAGACACCTCGTGGCACATAAGGTATCTCAGGCCCTCGGCCTCATATCACTCAGTAAAACCTCACATCTGGCCCTCGGCCGCACTCAGTCCAAAAAATCATCACAAGCCCCTCGGGCATAGCAAAACAGTAGTCCTCAGCCCAAAAACATTATTTAAAATATTATTTAAGTCTCAAAACTGAGTAAAAGTGGCTTTTGGCTCTCCTTCCTTGAGCAACATGATCAAGGAAAATCAAGAGAGAGATCAAGTCGTTGCAGGGCTTGCTACAAATGTTAATGTGTTGACAAAGATGTTCACCGAAAGCCAAATGAAGAAGGTAAATGTGGTTGAGAATGTGCAACCCGTATCAAATAAGGATTTTGAGGAAGCAAATTATGTCAACAACTCTCAAGGAGGGTATCAAAGGCAACAATACCAAGGTCAAGGACCACAAAATAAATGCAGGCCAAACCCGCAAGGGCAAGGCCACCTACAATGGCGAAATGACCAAGGTGGATCAAACCAAGGAAATTGGAACAACAACAACAACTTCTCAAATCGGAGTTCAACTCCCTATGTTCCCCCAAAGGTTCAATATTCAAATCAAGGTTCCTCAAGCGAGTCTAAGTTGGAAAGTATGCTTGAACGGGTATTGCAAAATCAAGAAAAATCCGACACTTCTATGAGGAATATGACCGAGCTTGTTGGCTCTCATACCGCATCCATTCAAAAATTGGAGATGCAAATGAAAGATCTCTCTAGGGAGCAAAATCCAAAGCAAAAGGGAACACTCCCTAGTGACACAATGGCGAACCCAAAGGGTAGTGGGAGTGGCCCAACTTCTCATGTCATGGAAATTATTACTATGAGTGGGAAGATACTACAAGGAGAGGGTGAACAAGTGGTTGAGGTAGAAGAGTTCGAGAAAGGGGTTGAGTTTGAAGAGCCAAGTGTTGTCGAAATTAAGAAAATTCCGGAAGATATGCAAGTGCAAGAAGAGAACTGGGAAGTGGTAAAGGAAAAGTAAAAAGAGACACCAAAAATTCTTCCTCCTATTCCTATACCTCCTCCTCCTTTTCCTCAAAGACTTGTAAGAAGGGTTGATGATAGCAAACTCGAGAAGTTCTATGACATTCTAAAGCAATTATCAGTAAACATCCCATTCTTGGAAGCTTTTCAAGAGATGCCAAGTTTTGCCAAATATGTGAAAGATTTGATCACCAAGAAGAGGACCACCAAGAATGAGGTGGTGAACATGACTCACCGGGTTAGTTCCATTATTGCCACAACCACCGTTCGAAAGAAAGAAGACCCGAGAGCCTTTACTATTCCATGCACTATCGGGGTGCGTGATTTTGCAAGGGCGCTTTGTGATAATGGGGCTAGCATTAACTTAATGCCGCTTGCCATTTACAAACAAGCGGGATTATAAATGCCAAGGCCAACAAGTATGAGATTGCAAAAGGCCGATCGTTCTATCAAGAGACCGGTAGGAATTGTTGATGACGTGATTGTAAAAGTGGGAGAGTTTCATTTACCCGCCGATTTTGTAATCCTTGATTGTGCAGTTGCAAAGAGATCCCTATCATCTTGGGGAGACCATTCCTAGCCACGGGAAGAGCACTCATGGATTCGGAACGGAATGAAATCAAATTCCGTGTGAATGATGAAGAGGTCGCATTCCAAGCAAGCAAGGGTATGAAACTACCACATGAGTATGAAAGCATTTTGGTGATTGATATTGTTGATGAGGTGGAAGATGCGGTTGAAATGAAAATGGAAGAACAATGCCTCGGTGAAGCATTGGCGGCTATTTTGGTGTAACTTTGATGGTGAGGATATGGAGGGATATATGGAATCGGTAAATGCATTAGAGGGACTTGGTTCTTACACTTATGCTTCGGCAAAGCTCTCTCTCGACTTGGAGAATAGAGCCACACCTCCCGCAAAGCCATCTATTATTGAGCCACCACAACTAGAGCTCAAACCACTTCCTCCGCACTTGAGGTATAAATTTCTTGGCTCAAATGATACTTTACCGGTAATCATTTCTTCTTTGTTGAATGATGTGCAGGTGGAACGATTGTTGAAAGTCTTGAAGGAGCATAGGCAAGCCATTGGATGGACAATTGCGGACATTCGTTGGATTCCCGCGGGAATTTGCGAGCATAAAATCCAATTGGAAAGTGAGTCCAAACCGAGTGTGGAACATCAACGACGGTTAAACCCGTCAATGCAAGAGGTGGTAAAGAAAGAAAATATCAAATGGTTGGATGCCGGGGTAGTCTACCCCATTGCCGATAGTTCTTGGGTGAGCCCGGTGCAATGTGTGCCGAAAAAGGGAGGCATGACCGTAATTGAAAATGAGAAAATTGAGCTCATCCCAACAAGAACGGTGACCGGCTGGAGGGTGTGTATGCATTATCGGAAACTCAACAGTGCCACATGCAAGGACCATTTCCCTATGCCTTTTATTGATCAAATGCTTGATCGGCTAGCGGGAAGGTCATTCTATTGTTTCCTTGATGGATATTCCGGCTACAACCAAATCAACATAGCATTGGAGGATCAAGAGAAGACGATATTCACTTACCCCTATGGAACGTTTGCTTTTAGCCGGATGCCATTTGGTTTATGCAACGTTCCGGCTACTTTTCAAAGATGCATGATGTCCATTTTTTCCTACATGGTAGAGGATTTTCTAGAAGTCTTCATGGACGACTTCCCGGTGGTAGGTGAGTCTTTTGAGCATTGTCTTAACAATCTTAGACAAGTGCTTAAGAGATGTGAAGAGACCAACCTTGTGCTCAATTGGGAGAAATGTCACTTCATGATGGATGAAGGCATCGTGTTGGGGCATAAAATTTCAAAGCATGGCATAGAGGTTGACCGGGCAAAGATAGAGATTATTTCTAAGCTTCCTCCACCTACCTCCATTAAGGGTGTTCGAAGTTTCTTAGGGCATGCCGGGTTCTATAGGCGCTTCATCAAGGACTTCTCCAAGATTGCAAATCCTATGTGCAAACTCCTTGAGAACGATGCCAAATTTGTGTTTGATGAGAAATGCCTCAAAGCCTTTGAGGAGTTGAAGCAAAGGCTCACCACGGCACCTATTATTGTCACACCCAATTGGTCTCTTCCTTTCGATCTCATGTGTGATGCCAATGGTGTAGCCATTGGGTCAATGCTTGGCCAAGGTCACTACAAGGTTCTTCACCCTGTCTACTATGCAAGCAAAACACTCAATGGGGGTACAAATGAATTACACGGTGACTGAGCAAGAACTTCTTGCCATTGTCTATGCCTTTGAGAAGTTTCGGGCTTATTTGTTGGGATCCAAGGTGATAGTGTACATAGATCATGCGGCTCTTTGTTATCTCATGGCAAAGAAGGATGCAAATCCTCGGTTGATTCGATGGGTCTTGTTGTTGCAAGAGTTTGACTTCTAGGTCAAGGATCGCAAGGGAACTCAAAATCAAGTGGCGGATCATTTGTCAAGGGTTGAAGAAGCAAGGAGACCAAAGGGAGATCTTGAAATCAACGATGCATTCCCGGATGAACACATATTGGCACTATCTAGCACTTTTGCTCCTTGGTATGCCGATATTGCTAAATATTTAGTTCGTGACCTTATCTCGGACGGATTGGAATCCTATCAAAAGAAGAAGTTTTTGAGAGACTGCCGGCAATACTATTGGGAGGAGCCATTCTTGTTCTGGTATTGTGCTCACAATATTATCAGAAGGTATGTTCCGGAAGAAGAGATTATGCCAATTCTAAAGGCATGCCACGACTCACAGGTTGGGGGTCATCATGGAGGAAATCAAACGGCGGCTAAGGTTCTTGAATGTGGTTACTATTGGCCTTCAATCTATCATGATGCCAATCAAATGGTCAAGGCTTGTGACCAATGTCAAAGACAAGGTTCAATCTCCAAGACGCATGAAATGCCAATGCACTTTGTGATGGAGATAGAGATCTTCGACGTGTGGGGAATTGATTTCATGGGTCCCTTTGTAAGCTCTTGTGGAATGAAATATATTTTGGTGGCTGTGGACTATGTGTCCAAATGGGTTGAAGCGATCGCCTTACCAAACAACGAGGCAAGGAGTGTGACCACATTCTTGAAGAAAAAAATCTTTACTCGGTTTGGCACTCCTAAAGCCATTCTTAGTGATGGTGGGTCTCATTTCTGTAATAAGGCTTTCAAGGTTCTACTTGAGAAATATGGCGTCAAGCACAAGGTAGCCACACCTTATCATCCGCAATCAAGTGGTCAAGTTGAGGTTTCCAACCGGGAGATCAAGAGCATTCTAGCAAAGACTGTTAATGCAAATAGGACCGACTGGTCAAGGAAGCTAGATGACGCATTGTGGGCATACCACACGAAGTACAAGACTCCTATTGGTACTTCTCCTTATCGGTTAGTCTTTGGAAAAGCTTTTCATCTGCCCATGGAATTGGAGCACAAGGCTATATGGGCGTTAAAAAGGTTGAACTTGGACTAGGCTGAAGCTGCAAATTTGAGGTTAACACAACTCAATGAAATAGAGGAATTCTGTTTCCATGCTTATGAAAGTGCAGCTGTGTACAAAGAAAGGATGAAGTTCGTCCATGACAAGAAGATCTCGAAAAGAGAGTTCAAGTCGGGTGACTTGGTATTGCTCTTTAACTCAAGGCTCAAATTGTTTTCGGGCAAGCTCAAATAAAAATGGTCCGGTCCATTCAAAGTGGTGAATGTCTCTCCTTTTGGAGCTGTGGAACTAGCATCGGAAGATAGGCTCCGGACATTCAAAGTAAATGGCCAACGAATCAAACACTACTTGGGCACAGATAGCGAAAAACATTTGGTGGAGCAGCTGGCTCTCAAAGATGGTCCGTGCCCGACTATTGAGTGACTCCAAAGGAACACCAACTTCGTCGTGCCGCGACATTAAATCAAGCGCTTCATGGGAGGCAACCCATGTGTGGTAACACCTTTTTTGTTCTTTAAATTTTTTATTTTTGATAGATAGATTTACTTGAGCAATGTAAAATGTGTGTTAGAGTGCAGGGGATTCAAAAGATAACAACACTGGGAAGGAATGCATAAAAAAAAGGGAAGAAAAACCACTGTGTGAAGTATGCTGCAAAGATGCGATCGCATTTTCACTATGCGGACCACATTTTGGTCGCAAACTAAAATAGTAAGTTTGGCTAAAATAATTGATAGAATGCGACAAGGTGATGCACTTTGCAGATCGAATTTCAATTATGCGATCATATTGTGCTTCGCATTGTTACCCCTTCAGCAAGTCAAATGAACCCACCGCATAACACTTATGCGGTCGCATAGTGTGTTATGCGGTGACTTTCCCATCGCAAGGTGTCAGGTACGTCGTTGCATTCTCTCGTATCTCACTCATTCAAAACAAAACAAAACATAAAAAGAAAAGAAAAAAAAAGAAAAAAAAACGAATAGAAAAGAGAGGCAAACAGAGATCGAAAAAAAAGAGGGGCAAAAACGGTTAGTGATTGAATCTTACAAAGGACGAATACCCATTCATAATCTCCATAGTGCTCGTACTCCTCTTCACTGGTATGTGTCCCTGCCCTAATTTTCCATTTTCAAGTTAACTTCTATCTTTTCTGTGGTCTTCTTTATTTTCGTTCTACATTTTTTATTGTGTTGTTTGTCGTAGTTGTTTGTACATATCGTGGTCGTTTCTGGGTAGAAAACATATCTGGGGTACTGGGTAGAGAAATAGGACCTCCATTGTTGAGGGATGAATTGAATCGTGAGAACTAAGGCATTTGCGGCCCCCAAAATCAGAATGCAGTCCGCATTTTGGCCGCATAATTAAACCCTAGTCTTCTGAGGACGATGATAAAATGCGGTGACATTTGCGATCGCATAATTAATATGCAGACTGCAAAGTCACCGCAAACTGAAACAGGCCACCCAGTTAAAACCTTGCTACTGCGGTTGTTTTGCGATCGCATTTTCCACTTTGCGGTGGAGTTTGCGATCGCATTTTGTTATTTTGTCTTGTGTTGTGCGCAAATAAGTTCTGCGATGGTTATGCGGTCCGCATAGTGGTTATGCGATCGCATAACCCATCGCAGACTGAGATCCAGTAGTGCACAATCAAGATTGCGACAAGTTTGCGGTCTGCATAGTGGTTATGCGACCGCAAAACATGTTGCATTTTTTGACTTTTTCTTTGAATTCTTCTGTTTTCTTTTCATTGTTGCTTACAATGTCACTCACATTTCACCTTTGTACAGATATGGCTCCCCAAAAGCATGCAGCCTCTGCCCAGAAAAGGGCATCTTCCAGTCGGATTGATATTCATGACGAGGAGACTTCTGGACATTCTTCAGAGTCCGAGGGCGAGGAGGTAGACGAGGGGGAGGATGAGGAGGATTCATGGTCCTTGGAGGATGATGGCCCTCAAGAGAAAGGCATGCAGATTGCTGCTCTTACAGTGGAGGATGAGGAGCAAGCAGACATTCAGAGGGAGATAGAACACTCGCTAGCAGATTTGGCCGCCCCTGCCAACCCATCGGCCACTCAGCCATCAGCGGGCGAGGCTAGCAGCTCACAGGCCCCAGCTCCAGTTCTGGACTAGTCAGAGATCCTTCCTCCATCAATGGAGGTCACTCCTCAGGCCGAGCTCTCATCGGTCCCAGCTTCAGCATCAGAGGGTGACCTCACCATCACTCAGCCGGCTACCGACTCCCATAGCGCTTAGTGCGCCTCAGGGAGCCCCTTCAACTCTACTCTATGTTCATATGCATTAGGGACAATGCATGCTTTTAGTTGGGGTGGTAGCCTTGTCTATACTTTTGAAAAATAATATTAATGTCTATACTTTTGACAAGCAATTAGCCTTGTCTATACTTTTGTGATATTAGCAACTGTTGTACATATTCATGCCTTTATGTTATAAACAAACTTATGTACTCATGTGTATTTTGTTCGTGATTTTGTATATATTAGTGCTTTGTGATTTCCGTACATAAGTTATGTTATCCTTGTGCATATATATATATAAAAAAAATTTTAAAAACCAACAAAAACTAGTATATAGTTGTCCATCTTTAGTAATTAGCAATGAATTCCCCTTGTTTTTTCTTTGCCGGGTTCTTTTCCAAGGTTATAATAGTAGAACCAGGACAGCAGAATGAAACATGTTGACCGGATTGGTGTAATTGTCTAGTCTCAAGCATGTGTGTCTGTACATAGCCTATACCCTTCCACAAAAAAAAAAGAGATCAACTGTGTGAACTTGAGGCTCGCTCTGTGACTCTACATCTTCCTAGAGTTATGCATGTATATATGATGAAAGCTTTGAGTTGCCAAATGTTGACTCGAGGGCTTTAAACTATGTGAACCAAACAGTTCGTGTGCCATGTGTGTGAGTTCTTTGTGTAGATAATTCTTGTGTTTGCTTCTGCCATCTAGAACTTGCCCGGTTGGTTTTTCGATGCTTATAATAATTACATTTGGTTGGAGGGATGATCTTAGGCATTCTTTGTTTTATTTGCAAAACCTCTTTAGCCTTTCAAGCCTACCATTGCATAAATAATATCACTAGTGCCCTATTCGAGCCTTAACCTTTTCTAACCTTTTACTTTTGTAAAATAATTTCCTCTTTTGAACCCGTTCCTCCTTGAACATTGAGAATGAGGCTAAAAGCCTAAGTTGGGGGTGTGGTGTCAAAGGGAAATGGGTAAGGTTGTACATTGAGTGTAGGAGCATATACCTCAAAGTGTTCGTATGAAATTATTCAAGCTCCAAAACAAAAATGTGTATATATATTAAAAAAAAAGAGAGAGAAATATGTGTGTATATATATAATTATGGAGCCTTGAAGAAAATTAGAGAGGTATTTAAGGTGGTTCTATATTGGGAACTAGATGCCAATGTGGCTATGGGGTTTGAAAAGAAACAAAGTGCAAAAAGAAAAGAAAATGTGATTAGTATTCAAGGAGGGTGTAGTCACTTGTATCTAAATGCTTATTCGACCCTTCCCTAAACCTACATTACAAGCCTAAAAAGTCCTTATGGGATCTCCAACTGAGCGTTCTTAGAATTAAGCGACGAATTAAAATAAGGGCAAGCCTATAGTATGGTATGTTGTAACACTTGAAACTGTTTTCTGAGAGTGAGTGTATGTGTGAATTCGTCCCTTTTTGTTGTCATTGTAAACATTGTGATTTTGGGACTTTCTTTCTAGTGAGGGCACATGAACTGTGAGGTTTAACAAAAGTTGAGTTTTTGAGTCAAATGCAAGTGCATTCAGCTGAGGGTAGCATTTTGTCACATTGTCTGAGGCTCAAAGTTCACAAGTTGATTAGTTTTCCTTGTATATATCGATGGTTCAGGAAGGGTAAAACACTCGAAGATGCATGCTTGAAATACTAACAACAAACATCGTCCATGGTCACTATTGTTTCGTGTCTTGTAGATGGAGTCTAGAATAGGATAGTGTCATCTTAGTTTCTTGAGGACAAGCAAGAGTTTAAGTTGGGGGTGTTGATGTGCCGGAGAATTTCGGCACATTTGATACTAATTGCTTAGATTTTAGCTTGTTTTAAATGCAATTTCCCGTTGTACTTAAGTAATTTTAGTATTTTTGCAGTGTATGAGGTGTAAGGACCTAAGAGCATGGAAAAGAGTTCAAAAAGCCACAAAAAGACAAGAAAAGAGCAAAAAGACATCGCAAATGTGGATATGCTATCGTAAAACCCACATGCGAGCCGCATATTTCACACCGAGATCACAGATCAAAACAGATTTCTAGGCAAAGTTCAACGTCAAAAATGCGGTCTCATCTGCATCGCATAACCTGTTTGCGAGCCGCAGAAGTAACCGCAAACTAAACATGAAGTCTATTGAAGGAAGAAAATGCGATGCAAGATGCGGTCGCATTTCTGCAATGCGGACCGCAAACCATGAATGCGGTGAAGGCGAAACTAGGGTTACAATCTGCGATGGCCATATCAAAAATGCGGACCGCATGTCTGTTATGTGACAGAAATGCGCTCGCATATTCAACTTGAAAGGGTAGTTTTGTCCGATTTTTGTCCTGATTTTTGGCCCTCTATAAATAGATTTATTAGGGTTTTGTCGGCCCTATCTTGTCTGACTTTAAATCTACAATACAAGGCATTAATATTCCGCTCTTTTGGAAGCTTTTGGGTCAAGAATCTTTCACTTTGTAAGCTTTACGGCATTTAATATTCTCTTGCTTTTGTATTTTAGTATGAGTAGCTAACTTTAAATACTAAGGTTGTGGACCCTAAATGGGTGTTATGTTAATGTGTGTTTAACATTGAATATATATATAATGGTTGGTTGATATTTATTTACTTCTCATTCTTCATTTATTGTTGGTGGTTGCAAACATTAACAAGTGCCATTAAATTCCTGCTTTGCTTGGGAAAGTGGGGTAGAATTTGGTAGAAATAAATACCAAAGACTCAAGGCTTTAAACCTTGTTTAATAAAATCGCTTAGGAATAAGTGGGTTTTATTTGGCATAAATTGATTTTTTTTAATTGCAACTCTTTTATATTTGAAAAAATCATAAAGAGGAAATACTACCTAACTATTGGAAAATATTGGGTAGTCATTTAGACATCATTTGCATAACAAAAGGACCTTCCATTAGAAATATATCATATTAACACCGGTAGCATTACACTTCATTAATGGGGACATAACCTTGGTTTCTTTAATCAAACTATCTACATTCTCAATATTTAAATTAGCCATCACCTAAAACTAAACTCAATTCATACTCTTGTTACCATTAATACATACTCTTGTTAGGGTTAACTGGATAGAATTACGACTTTAGTCGAGTAACACACTAGTCAAGTAACCTTTTCACACCTATTCCCTGTGGGATTCGACCCCAACCTTGTTGGGTTATTATATTTGACATCGACCGCCTTACACTATTTATCAAAGTGTAATTTGAGCTTATCAGAATTACAACATGATATGACAATTCAATTAAAGACATGGAAAGAGTCTAAATAACATAAACAGGTCAAATACCACTTATAACCCATGTACCCACTCGCCACCTTGTGTACATGGCTTTCACATAACACAAATAGCGCGATCAATCCCAAATCCTAAGGGGTAGTTCCGTCACACAAAGTTAGGCAAGATACTTACCTTAACTAGGCCAACTCAACCCTCGAATATGGCTTTTCCCTAAAATTCGCCTCCACACGGCTCTAATCTAACAAAATTGACTTAATATCATCAATCAATGCAAGAAAAAACAAGTACAATAGATAAATCTATGATCTTTACACTTTTTCTATAAAGTCAACAAAAGTCAACTCGGGGCTCACCCGGTCAAAACCGGGGCCCAAGGATTGTGGTTACCCATAACCCCACGAGTCTATATATATGATTAGTTTCAAAATCCGAGTTCAAATCAACTCTTAAATCTCAAATTCTTATTTTTCAAAAAAAAAAATCCAAAATTTCCCAATTTTTCTCTTTGATTCGCATAAATTTTATGTTTAATCTAAGATATAATCATGAAATATAGTTGGAAATTGATTTGAATCACTTACCCAATGTTTGTAGATGAAAATCCCCTCTCTAAATCGCCTCCTACCGAGTCTATGTTTCTAAAATGTGAGAAATGAGACTAAATCCCGACTTTTCAAACCTTTTATTCAGTTGCAGATGTCGCAATTGCGAGCTCTCGTAATTGTGAAGTATGCCTCGCAATTGCGGCAACTACCTAGCCTATAGGGACTTTGCAAATGCAACAAATGGGTTTGCAAATGCGAATCTTGTCCCTTCGCAAATGTGACAAAGTAATTGCAAATGCGAACTACCAGCGCATGCCTAATCTTCACAAATGCGAACAAGGTTTCTGTCATGACCCAATAACCCAACTTGTCGTGACGGCGTCTAACGCATTACTAGGCAACCTGACAATCACATAACAACTAAGAATAGGAATTAAAACATGATTCAATAAGCTCAACAGCAGAAAAATCTCATAGATAACTGAAAAAAATAATTGTAACTCAACTACAACCATCTCAAAATCATGGTGTCACCGAGTACATGAGCTGTTAAGTGTCAACGTAATCTCAAAATCTAGTGCAATTGTCTGAGAAAATAGAACAGTACTGAATAATGTGAAAGGAAGGAGAGTCAAGGTTTGCGGGCGTCATATCAGCTACCTCAAAGTCTCCGAGCAGGTACTAGCACCAAATCTAGCAATCACTACATCCATATGTACCTGGATTTGCACACGAAGGCAGAGTTTAGTATGAGTACAACTGACCCAATATACTCAAGAAATAGCAGAACTAACTTTGGGCTGAATGCAGTGACGAGCTTAAAAGGATACAATCAGAATCAATATATTTCTAATATAAATATTTGTAATGAGAATGACTGTAACAACTCAAAGAAACTTCTATATTCTCATTCTCAGTACAGAAATTTAGGCTTGCTTTCAAGTTCAACAATTTAAGCCCAATACTGATAAAAATATGTCAGGTACAGCTACCATGAAGAATGTTACGTCTCTATGCCTACATGTCAAATCACAGTGATGATCCCAGGTACTCGCACTCTCAGACTACTCAATCGGTCTATCCCAATTTTCCACTCATCACACACAATCACTTAGCACTGCATGGGTACCTGGCATCAATGCCCCTCACTAAAGCACATGCATAGAAATCATTGTGCTTGCGACTGCTGGTATGTCTCCAGAGAGGCGGATCCAGCCCAAGCGCTAATATAATCTCTATAAAGCCTGATGTGGCGTGCAGCCCGATCCACAATAAGCAATAAGACAATTTAGCCCGCTGCGGCATGCAACCTGATCCATAATAATAATAATAATAATAATAATAATAATAATAATAATAATAATAATAATAATAATAATAATAATAATAATAAAAACCAATATGACCTACTGCGGCGTGCAGTCCGATCCACAATAACACTCACAACACAACTCTCAGGCCCACCTCAGTCAGCAATCTCTCGAGTCTTAAGGCTCACAACATCGTATTACTCAACCAAATAGTAATAATATGTGATGAATAGTGAATGATAACAGAGACTGAGATATAATATACAAATGAATAAACATGACTGAGTGCATAATTGCAGTTTAAGAAAATAATTCAAGAATAGAAATAACCTCAGCGGGTCCCAACAGAATAAGCATTTAGCCTAAACATGATTTCTAACTTGAACCATAGCTCAATTCCTCTAACATGTAGAAATTACACAGATAAAACAAGACTTGATATCAACACAGTATAAAAATCCACTCGGATTATGATTACTACGGTGCATGCCCACACGCCAGTCACCTAGCGTGTCCTTTACCTCAAAACCACCCATATAACACATTTTTCAGGGATTTATACCCTCAGTTCAAAGTTATAAGTGTTACTTACCTCAAAGTGCGCAACTCAGTGTTGCAACAAACCCTTTCCACGCAAATAGGCCTCCGAACAACGCGAATCTAGTCACAAATAACTTAATATAATCAATACAAGCTATAGGAATCAATTCCATATGATAAAGCTAAGTTCTTTAACCAATTTCAAAAAGTCAACCCCGGGCTCACGCCTTGGAATCCAGCAAAATTCATAAAATTCGAACACCCATTCAATAACGAGTCCAACCCAATCCCGGTCACAAATCAACCCTCGAATTGCCAAATCTTACTCTCCAATACCTAGTCCAAAATCTCCCAAATTTCACCTCAAAAACACATAATCTAAGTGGAAAAATCAATGGGTATTCAATATTAATGGATAAAAGTGATCAAAAGTTGCTTACCTTTGGAATTATAGTGAAATTCCTCTCAAAAATCGCCCCTAGCCGAGTTTCACAAGTCCAAGAGTGAGAAAAAGACTCAAAGCCTCGATTATATCATTCTATCGAAGAATCTCGCACCTGCGGACACATAAGCTGCACCCGCGGTTCCGCTTTTGCGAAAAATCCACCGCTTCTGCGATTATCACTTAATCTCCAGCCTGCCGCTGTTCTCCTTTGCGTTTCTGTGCAAGCCCAGGCTTTTCCGCATCTGTGACCCAATATCCGCATATGCGGTCTGGCAGATGCGGTCCTTCTCCGCACATGCGAAGCTCCGAAAGCCAGACCAAATTCCGCTTCTGCGCTCCTTCAGCTGCACCTACGGCGTCGCACCTACAGCCAAGCCCTTCGCTGGTGCAATTACACCATCAACAACAATATCATCAGCAATGCTCCTAAGTCCAATATCTATCTGTTAACCATCTGAAACTCGCCCGAGGCCCCCAGAACCTAGTACGACCCAAGATAGCCAACACATGCTTTGGATGTCAACTGATGGACACTATCGCAATTGGGAGGCTATGTATGTAATTAGCCATCAAATGAAGACTACATGTAATTGAAGGCTATACTTGTAATAATTGACTACACTTAGCTCCTTAGAATTAGCCTAAGGGTATTTGGGTCGTTTGTAGCCAAATATCCGCTTTAGTATAAATAGCCCTTAAGGCTTTTATTTTAGGTAGACTTGATGAATGATAAATTTGAAGACATGTAAGTCTCACCCTCTATTCTTATCTTTTAATTGATGCATTTATGTTTATGCCTTTAATTTTTTTATTGCTTTATTTATGCTTTTATTAGTGCTAAATTAGTCTTAGTTGGTGGCAACAATTGCTTAATTACTTTATTCGTATTTTCAATTGTTGTCAATCTCTTGAGGATTTTCATAGCTTAGGGTTACAATTGATTGAGTTCATAGAGGTAATTAGGCGTCATATCATAATTGGTTCTTGTCCTTCCAATCAATTGTAGGTCTAGGTCTTATTTTTGATTCCGCGTGTTTTGCTGTATCTGTATTTTCGTGTTCATAGTTCGTATCATCTTGGTATCTGTTTACCCTAAGCTACAGGTAACAATTGAATTTGTACGTGGTATTAAGGATACGTGACTTGGCCTGACACAATTAAAGAATAAGTGATGAAATAAAGGCTGAATTAAATAAATGAAAGAATAAACAAACCGCCAAAGCTGAGTAATTTTGCTGTGATGGGATGAACAATAATGAAATAAGTATCTTATGAAGAAGATAGTCAAAATATGCTAACTGTTATATATGGTCGTATGTTTTGTCCGTATACAATAGGGTTGAATTCTTTATATAGGAGGAGAAAAGAATCCTATACAAGGTAAAAGACCTAATTACAGGGTAAAAGATCCCTAAAATTATTAGGTTCAATGTCTTTGCTGATTTGGGCCGTGATTCTCGCCGAGATATGTACATGCCACGAGATTTCCGGCCCTTCCGTTATGTGAATCTGATATTTTTACCATAAGATGCTTTATCCAAACCGGTATCGGCTACCTCATCTCGAATACTTTGACTTCGAACGTTATCCCGATGACGCCTGACCTCGAACTTCCCATCTCGAAGTGCTGGTCTCGATCCACAGGAGACCGTCCTTAAGTTGCACCGATGAACGTAACCCAAGGCTGGTGTGCTCGATCGTATTTGACCCCATACAGATAGTCCCCTCGTTTTTTTGAGAGTAATGACAAGAAACGATATGAGCCACCGCTTTTCAAGATTAGGTTAATTGAGAACATACTTATCGATACGACATGAAGTTCGAAGCGTCAAATCAGATAACCTAAAAATGTCTTGCTGATGGATGACGCAGCATGATGACGCATGTGGCCAATATCAAAAAAGGTCCTTTCGTGTCCTAGCTGGCGACAAACCCTACAACTTCTGCAGATACTAATTAATGCTTTCCCCTCTTGTGTTTCGAACCGCCGCTTTTGAAAAGTATAAATAGCCCCTTCATTCTTCAAGTTCCAAGTTTTGCGCCGTCTGAGTCTTAAGTTCTCTATATTTGTTTTCTCCAAGTAACTTCCCTTTATTCACTCCAGTTTGCTCGCTTTTCATCTTTTATCTTCAATGGCGAAAACATCCAAATCCGTTCCTCAGAAACAGCAAACCTCTTCTTCTCAACCTTCTAAAGAGGTCGAGCCTGTCGTTGTTGAAGAAACTTCGACAGAGCCTCCTCTTAAAGCTTTCGTACCGGTTGGATGCCCAATCAGCTCCGACTTTAAAGTAGAAGGCCTCTTCTGTACCGGGCCGTGGTGAACCGGTCGCCAGATACATAAGCTCGATTACGGGCAAATCCATAGAGAGGGTGAAAATAGATTGCAACTGGACTAACAAAGATGTGGTAGTTCCCTCTCAGGATGAGGCAATTACCACCCACGTGGAGGGTTACTTGAGTGTTTACACTTACCCCTTCACGTTGGGACTTTTGGACCCCATCATTGTCGCCTTTTGTAAAAGGTACAATGTTACTTTGGGGCAGATTCACCCCTCCGTTTGGTGGATAGTTTTTCTTTTTCGCTTTTTTGTGAGCAAGGTCGATGGACATCCTTTCACCATCGATCACCTGCTACGCCTATACAGTCCCTGAATTTTCCGAGGGGGACTAACAAAACTCGCTCGTTGGGCAAGCAAAGCCCCATTTTCAAGCATCGATGAAGACAAGGACAGGGGCTAGATGAGCTGATTTATCCGAGTAAGAACATCGGACCTAATCCCTGCCGAAGATATGCTGTTCCCCGAAAGGTGGAACATGAATCGTAAGAATCACTTTCCTATCGTAATTCGTTTGTTGTCTCTCGTTTGTTATGTTACTAATATATTTTGCAAAATGTAGCTGTTTCCCATCCGCCAGCTGCGATTCAACATTTGGAAGAGTGGGTCCGGAAGGTGGTAGCCCAAAGGACTTACTCAGAATGCGTCTGGCGTGAAATATCGAAGGGCCTTTGGGAGGCCAAAAATCATGGTGAGCTCGATAATATTCATCTTTCTTGCTTTAAGTCATCGGTGCTGCCATTAATTAATTTTCCCCTTTCTTCATAGGTCAATTGAAGGACGCTAAATTGAGGCCGGCGTCCATCGGTGGAGAAGTTTCCTGCCCTCCCCCTGCCTCGGAGAAGGAGGGAGAGAAAAAGAGAAAAGAAGTCCCCGATTCCTCAGAGCCTGAGAAAAGGAGGGTTAAGAAGAAAAGCATAGCTCGTAAGGTTAAAATCGCCGACCTGGCTATTCGGCTGAGTGACGACTCCGAGGAAGATAGAAACCTTAATACTTTGAATAATGAATCATCTCGGACAGTCCCCGAGCCAGCAGTTGAAGAAGCTTGCACCCCTCGAGCAGAGGATCTCGAGGCAGGGATGAGGACCGGGGTATGTGCCGATGCAGGGGAGGCAGTACAAGGAATCTCGGACCTCCCAGAGACAATGGACTCTCCCTCCTTTTCGGAGGCAACCCTTAATGAAGCCCAGGCCGCAAAGACGCACACGCCGAGCAAAGGCCCGGTATCGGCAGGAGCCTTCGAAGAGTTCTTCAATGGAGTGCCATCAGTTGATACATTCGAGATCGAAGTGCCGAGAAGGAGTCCTCCCGCCGAGACGAGCGGGGTATCTATCGGTCTCAAGTTAGTCGATCGATTTCCCGGTCCAAGCTCCTATCCTGATCGAAAGAGGGTAGTAAAGTTCACCATTCCCGAAGATGCTAGGGCTTTGGCTGCGCCCGTAGGCGTGGCTAGCTACCTTCGTTGTTTGGTGACAGAAGAGGATCAGGCTGCAATGGATGCGGTGGACGAGGCCTATTTGTTCAACGAAGCTCAACAGGCGGCGAATAAGGTAAAATTCCTCATAGGCTGTATTTGGTGTCCATTATCTTATTCTTAGACTCGTACTGACTATTTCATTTTTTCGTCACGCCTTGCAGTCTTCGGTGCTTCATCACGAGGCATTCCTTCGTCAAAGGGAAGAAAAGGCACGGTGCCAGCTGCTCGAGAGGGAGATGTCGGCTCTTCGAGCCGAGCTGGAGTTCGTGCATAAAGAGAATGACAAAACACTCGACCAGCTGGGGCAGCAGATTGACCGAGTAAATCAACTTCGGTCCATAGTGAGCTAGGCCAAGGCAGAAACCGATGAATGGAGAGCTAAGGCTGATATATTGACTTCGGAGAAGGAAACCCTCCGTGCTCGTGTAGTATCCTTGGAGGAGCAACTTTCGGAGGCACAAGAGAAAATCGGGGTTCTGACCAAGAGCACCGATTCACTTCAGTCCCAAGTTGAGGCGCTCACTCTGGATTGGGATGTCCTGGTAAACGAGCTGCAATCAGCAAAGTCCGAGATTGCCACGTCCAAAGCCGATATCGATGACCTGATAGCTCAATACAGAGCTGATGCTGAGGCCGCCCATGAGCAATCAAATATTTTGGTCGAATACACCAAGTGCCAGACCCTTCTCTCCGTCCTCGAGGAGCTACAAGCTCGAGGTTTCAATCTGTCTTTTAAGGTCGATGAAGCAGCAAAGATCGAAGCCGAAGCAAGGAGGCGGGCCTTCCCTGAGGAAGAAGAAGATGATTCTGACTGATGTTGCCTATAAAATGATATGGCCTTTTTGTAACATACTTTAATTTGCATATATAAAAGAATTCATTTTTTTTTTAATCTAACTTTGGTCTAAAATTTTCATATCTCGCAAATCTTCCTGCTTTAGCTAGGTTTTATTTCACCATATATTTTCTTCCTCCATGGGCGATCGAATAAGGCCCACACCTCGAGGGGACCTTGCTCCGTTAAGGAATTGAATCCGTCTTAACAGGTTTTGACCCGATTCGGCCTTAGCCTTTTATGAATTCGGAGTTGCCTTAATAGGCTTCGTTTCTCCCTGAACTTTCTTAGTTCGACGTGGCCTTGGCCTATTAGGAAATCGGGATCATGTCTTAGCAAATTTTGTTCCCTTTTGAACTTCAATGACTTGATTTGGCCTTAGCCTTATTAAAGAATCGAGGTTTTGCCTTGGCAAGTTTCAGTCATCCTTGAATTTAGCTTGGTTTGGCCTTAGCCTTTTATAAATTGGGGTTTGCCTGAGTTGGTCTTATTTCCCTTCGAGTTTTGTTAACTCAATACGACCTTGGCCTTTTAATCAAATTTGGGGTTTGCCTTAATAGGTCTTACTCCCCTCAGAATTTGGCGTAAACATTTGAAAAATGTTAGTTTTTGATGATGTAATGAAAATCAAAGAGGCCCTTGGGCTCAGAAACAGAATATCGGTGCCAAATAAACTTTAGTAGCATTCATACGCTTGTACAACTTTGCTTAAGGGGCAGATAGATCTATTTGGGCACGGTACTTTCGACCGTTTGACCATTACATTGATTCCTAATGATCTGCGTGAAGTCCCCTTGAATTTGAAGTAGCTAAGCAAAGATTCGAAATAGACAAGTAATCTCCAAATATTCAAGGTCGATCGAAGTTGTGCACCAAATATCATTATCTTCGATGGGTGATCGATCTAAGTTAGCACAACTCCTGGTTGCCTCATTAAAAACCTTGCCGTAAAACCCAATTTGGGACAAAACCGGTCGAAGGAAAAAAGAGTGAAACGTGTGCTTTCAGTCCTAGTGTCTCGTGTTTCCTGGCTTGAGATCACTCTATTTGCTACCTACAGATGTTAGTATCATAAAACAAACAAAATAAAAAAATAAAATTTATTACCTTAACAATAATATCGCTTCAGGTGGCTCACGTGCCAATTGTTTGGCAGTTGCTTGCCATCCATAGTTCCAAGCTTGTAAGATCCCTTTCCGGTGACCTTCAAGATAGTATAGGGCCATTCCCAGTTCGGACCTAGTTTTCCTTCATTTGGATCTCGAGCGTTGGGTGTAATTCTTCTGAGTACCAAGTCCCCAATGTTGAAGTATCGGAGATGGGCTCTTCGATTGTAATACCTTTCGATTTTTTGTTTCTGCGCCGCCATCCGAACAAGGGCCGCTTCCCTCCTTTCATCCAAAAGTTCCAAGCTGATGTTCATAGCTTCCCGGTTCGGTTCCTCAATTGTGTTTCGAAACTTGATGTTCGGTTCGCCTTTCTCGACTGGTATCAGTGCTTCAGCACCGTAGACTAAGGAGAACGAGGTGACCCCGGTGCTGGTTTTCTCGATTGTGCGATATACCCATAGAACCTCGGGCAGCATTTCCCTCCATTTTCCTTTTGCGTCGGCTAACCTTTTCTTCAAGTTTTGAATTATAGTCTTGTTGGTTGACTCGGCTTGACCGTTGCCACTGGGGTGATAAGGAGTTGACAGTATTCTCTTGATCTTGTTGTCTTCGAAGAACTTTGTTATTTTGCTGCCGACGAATTATTTGCCATTATCGCATACGACTTCTGAGGGCATCCCAAACCGGCAAATAATATGGTCCCATATGAAGTCAATTACTTCCTTTTCCCTGACCTTTTCGTAAGCCTATGCTTCCACCCACTTGGAAAAGTAGTCAGTCATAAAAAGAATAAATTGAGCTTTACCTGGTGCACGAGGGAGAGGGCCGACTATGTCCATTCCCCACTTCATGAACGGCCATGGCGATAGGATCGAATGCAATGTCTCTCCGGGCTGGTGAATCATCGGTGCGTGCCTTTGGCATCTGCTGCACTTGCTTACGAACTCCTTCGTATCTTTCTCCATGTCGATCCAATAGTAACCGGCACGAATTATTTTTCGAACCAAGGATTCGGAGCCGGAGTGATTGCCGCATGCGCCTTCGTCTATCTCCCTTAAGATGTATTCAGTGTCACCGGGACCGATGCATATGGCGAGGGGACCTCCGAATGTCCTTCTGTATAGGGTTCCGTCGCCGGCAAACAAAATCGGGCTGCCTTCGTGCGTAACGCTCTCGATTCTTTGGGATCCGATGGCAGCTTACCTGAACTGAGATATTCTATGTATTTGTTCCTCCAATCCCAGGTCAAGCTTGTTGAGTTGATTTCGGCATGGCCTTCTTCCACCACCGACCTCAATAGTTGCACGACCTTTTCAGAATCGATCTCTTCATCTTCGACCGATGACCCTAAGTTGGAGGGGGCATCAGCCTCACTATTTTGCTCCCGTGGTATGTGCTGTAAGGTCCATTCTTTAAACCTATGTAGTGTGACCTGAAGCTTGTCCACGTACCTTTGCATGCGCCCCTCTCTGACCTCTAACGTCCTGTTTACTTGGTTGACTACGAGGAGGGAATCACATTTAGCCTCGATTATCTTTGCCCCCTGGATTTTTGCCAACTCTAAACCTGCAATCATAGCCTCATATTCTGCTTCGTTGTTAGTCAATTTACAGTCTTAATAGACTGTCGAATTGTGTTCCTAGTTGGGGGTTTAAGTACGATACCAAGCCCTGATCCCTTTGAATTAGAGGCGCCGTTTGTGAACAAAGTCCACACTCCCGAAGGAGTCCCCGATTCGGTCATTAGTTCTCTCTTGACCTCGGGAATAAGCGACGGCGTAAAGTCGACGACAAGATCTGCTAACACTTGAGACTTGATCGAGGTTCGAGGTCGATATTCAATATCGTATCCGCTTATCTCGATGGCCCACTTGGCCAGTCGACCTAATAACTCAGGTTTGTGCATAATATTCCTAAGGGGATAAGTTGTCACTACACATATGGGGTGGCATTGAAAATAGGGTTTTAGCTTCCTAGAAGCACTTAATAAAGCGAGTGCTAACTTTTCCAAATGTGGGTACCTAGTTTCGGCCTCACATAGTGTTCTACTGACGTAGTAGATGGGGAATTGCGTACCTTGTTCTTCTCGGACCAGGACCCCGCTCACCGCTACTTCTGAAACAGCAAGGTAAAGGTATAATTGCTCACCCGTTTTTGGCGTTTGCAGCAAAGGTGGACTGGAGAGATATCTTTTAAGCTCTTCTAATGCACGCTGACATTCTGGACCCCACGAGAATTCATTCTTCTTTTTCAGCAAGTTGAAGAATTGATGGCTCCTGTCGGATGACCTCGAGATGAATCGGCCTAGGGCTGCTATCCGACTTGTTAGTTTCTGCACAGCTTTCACACTGTCTACAATCGTTATGTCTTCGATGGCTCTGATTTTCTCGGGGTTGATTTCTATTCCTCGGTTCGAGACCATGAAACCAAGGAATTTTCCCGAACCCACTCCGAATGCACACTTCTCTAGGTTCAACTTCATGTTGTACCTTTTTAGTACATCGAATGTTTCCTGCAAATGACTCAAATGGTCCTCTGCTAGCAAGGATTTAACTAACATGTCATCAATATAAACTTCCATTGTTACTCCTAGTTGTTTTTCGAACATCTTATTTACTAGGCGTTGGTAGGTAGCCCCTGCGTTTTTCAGCTTGAATGGCATCACGTTATAGCAATAAGTGCCATACTTAGTGATGAAGGATGTCTTTTCTTGATCATCCTTATCCATTTGTATCTGGTTGTAACCAGAATAGGCATCGAGAAAACTAAGAGTCTCGTGGCCAGCGGTAGCATCGATCATGCGATCGATGTTGGGCAAGGGAAATGAGTCTTTGGGGCACGCCTTGTTTAGATCTTTATAATCTGTGCACATTCTAAGCTTATTTCCCTTCTTAGGAACTACAACTACATTTGCTAGCCACTCCGGGTATTTAACTTCCCGTATGGACCCTATATTTAAAAGTTTAGTTACCTCGTCCTTGATGAATGCTTGCTTGATTTCAGACTGCGGCCTCCTCTTTTGCTTGACCAGCCAGAATTTTGGGTCAATCCTCAGTTTGTGAGTTGTAATTTCCAGCGGTATCCCCGTTATGTCAAGATGGGACCAAGCAAAAGAATCTTCGTTAGCTGAAAGAAATTTAATTAATTTGGTCCTGAGCTCGGAGCTTAAGCCCGAACCCAGGTATACCTTTTGATCAGGCACGTCGCTTCGGAGTGAAATTTTTTCGAGATCCTCGACGTCGATTTGGTCGCATTGGACTCATCGGGACCGATAAATGACCAGGGGAACCCCATAATTGTCAACTTCGAGTTGATCCTGCTTACCCTCGTTTGTCGAAGGTGGTGTCTGTGATTGCTATTGGGTCTTCTGGGAAGGAGCGATCGACTTTGGCACTGTCTCTTCCACTGTGAACATCTCCCTCGCAGCATGTTGTTCTCCGTAAACGATTACGACCCCATCAGCCGATGGGAATTTCAACATCTGGTGCAATGCCGAAGGTACAGCTCCGATGTCATGAATCCAAGGCCTCCCGAGCAAGGCATTGTATCTCATGTCGCCTTCGATCATGCAAAACTTCGTTGCCCGAACAGTACCGGCGGTGTTCACCATCAACGTTATTTCCCCTTTGGTTAACTCACATGCCATGTTGAAACCATAGAGGATCCGAACTTCAGGAATGATCTGGCTTGTCAATCCGAGCTGCTCGATGACCCACGACCGAATTATATTAGCTGAACTACCGGGATCGACAAGTACACGCTTCACCCGGGTTTTGTGTACGAGCATCGATATCACCAAGGCATCATTGTGGGGCTGTATGACCCCTTCTGCATCTTTATCGCCGAAGCATAAAGCTCCTTCCGCTTATCATGTTGATCGTGTGCTGAGGCTCCTCCTGATTTGTTAGCTTGTTTCTATTCCCGTAATGGTTCTTGGCCCGGTCGCTTAAAAACTCTCAGAGGTGCCCATTTTCGAGCAACTGTGCTACTTCTTCCCTCAGTTGTCGGCAATCTTCCGTCTTATGTCCGTGTGTACCGTGGTACTTACATATTAAGTTGGGGTCTCTCTTGGCCGGGTCTGATTGCAGCGGCCGAGGCCATTTGGTATCTTTAATGCAACCAATG
>MCJB01017113.1:0-20627 GCA_002018475.1 Nicotiana obtusifolia
AAAAGGTCACACATTGGGAGGTCTTTTTGACCATTATTTCGATGGTGTGACATCGGCAGATACCTTCGGGCTCGACGTGCCGAAGAAGAGCCCTTCCCCCGAAACGAGCAAGGTATCTGTCGACCTCAGGTTGACTGACACGTTTCCCGCTCCGAGCCTCGATCCAGATCAGAAGAAGGTGATAAAATTTGCCGTCTCCGAAGACACGAGGGTCCTCTCCGCGCCCGTGGGGGTGGCCAGTTACCTTCGATGCTTGGTAACAGATGAGGACCAAGCTGCAATGGATGCGGTGGAAGATGCATGCTTGTTTAACGAAGCACAGCAAGCTTTGAATAAGGTAATCGTTTTCTCCAAATCCCTTCTAACTTTTGCCATTTCCCTGACTTATTGTTTTTCTTTCCTTTTGGTTTATGTAGTCTTCGGTACTTCATCACGAATTTTTTCTACGGAAAAGGAAAGTGGAGGGGCTATATCGTCAGCAACTAGAAGGGGAGATTTCATCCCTCCGAGCCGAGTTGGACTTGGTACGCAAAGAAAAAGACGATATGGCTGTGAAGATGGAGCAACAGCTGGATCGAACCAACCGTCTTCGAGCAGAGCTAGACGAGGCCGGAATATATAAAGCCCAGGTCGAGCAGTTGGTTTCGGAAAAAGAGGCTTTGACCAGGAACGTCGATGATCTTCGGTCCCAAGTTGACACGCTCACTATGGATCGAGAGGTCCTGGTGAATGATCTTCAGTTGGTGAAATCAGAGGCTGCCACCTCTAAAGCCGAGGTGGCTCAATACAAAGCCGACGCCGAAGCTGCTCGTGAGGAATCGAAGATATTGGCCGATTATACTCGGTGTCAAACCCGTGTCTCCGTCCTTGAAGAACTGCAATTGAACTTGCATTTTTAACTTTCAATATGATTTTAAAATGTTTGTATCTATTAACACGGAATATTGCATATGTTCAGAAAATAGCATACGTGAAAAAGAGAAGAAGTTCTTATGTTGGTTACTCAAACGGATAGATTTCGAGGAAAGAAAATGGGTGTTAACCATCAAAGTCTGAATGCCATAGGAGCACGAGCGGAGAAAAAGAGACGACTTTGTTGTTCAAACCGACCATCTCTTACTTTACTAAGTCTAGGACTCTAGTAAAGGCACTTGTCTTCATCTTTTTCAGTAAGACAACTTTTGTTGAAAGACACAAAGAATATATATAGATATATATATATATATATATATATATATATATATATATATATATATAAAATTAAATAGAGAAGAAACCAAATATTAAGGCAATTATCCATTGTGGACGCTTTGATTTTTTCCTATCGTGGCTTATGAGCTCGACTGATAATCGTGGCTTTTCTTTATAAGAAACTGTTATTTCACAAATTATCATATAATTATAGGTCGAGTTTGAATTTAAAATTTTTGGGTTCGGATTCTTAAATTTTTTAATTATTGGATTTTAAATTAATAATTTATACATATTCAATAAATTTCTTAAGACAAATATATGATTTGAACCAAAGTTAGTATGTTCAGCCGAACCAGTAGGTTCTACCCTCCCTCCGCCCCTACATAAAACTATAACTTTTTTACCAAAGTCATATAACTATGTTTTCCCATATAAAAATCATAAAGCTTCTACTAATTCATACAAAAATCATATTGACCAGAAAGTACAACTTTTTAGTAGTATTTTCTTATTTCATGATTTTTTTTTATTTTCAATGTAAAAAATAAGAATTCAATTATAATAGGAATGACACAACCCGACCTAACTCCCCTGACCCAATAGCCATATATATAAATTAAAATAATACTAAAAGTGAATCCTTTGGTCACGACCCCAATTTCCCTCCGTAGGATGTCGTGATGGCATATAGTCTCTATGTCACGATCCCAAATTTCCTCCGTAGGAAGTCGTGACGGCACCTAGTCACATAGTCTCTCTGTCACGACCCCAAATTCCCTCCGTAGGAAGTCGTGACGGCACCTAGTCTCTAAAACTCATGCGAAAAAATTGAAATAACAACTTAAAAAGCCCAAAACTTCAACAACTTCATAAAATAAAATCTGTAACTCAAATGTACAACCCCCAAAACCTGGTGAAATATAAGTCACAAGCTCGAATAACAATTCTGAACAATCCTATACATCACAGTATATGATAGTGTAATGAAATAAGGAAAAACAGGATAGAAGGGGACTCTGAGGCCTGCGAACGCGGGCAGGTATATCTTGAAGTCTCCAAAGCAACCTCAGCTCCTGGATCCACACAAAAAAGATGTGCAGAAGCGTTGTATGAGTACACCACAACAGTACCCAGTAAGTGCCAGGCCTAAACTCGGTAGGGTAGTGACGAGGTCGAGTTACGACTCTACAGCAGATAATAAGAAACAAGGCAAAAAATATAATGATATACTAATAAAGACAATGGCAATGAAGCAATATGGAAATTTACTGATATACTAATGAAGACAATGGCAATGAAGCAATACGAATATTTACGAAAATTAACAACACAGAATCAAAACAGTTAATACAACACGGAAGGATGCAAGGATTAACATGTTTAGAACATAAACAACCAAAGCAACTCCAACAAATAAAGAAAGATCAACAAGGGCCACTACCGAGGTATCGCCTCGTAGTCCCAAATTATGAAAATAACTCACGACCTTTTCCTTATATCACCGCCGAAGCCTTTATTTTTACACTTTTCCCCAATAGGAACCACGGCCTTTGCAAATCAGTACCAAATTCAACAATATGATATTCCAAGAATAGCAATTTCAAGTAAGAATTCAATAGTTAAATAGTGAATACGGAATAAAAAAAAGTAAGTAATTCAACTAAACATGTAGGACAAATTGCAAATAAGAGACAAGACAGGTAGGCATGTGAAATTAGACTAATTAAGAGGACTACAACATGTTAAAGTAACTTAATTAGGGCATGAAAGAGAACTACATAGCTAAAAACCGAAAATTTCACGTTTAGCCTGTGTACACAGTCGTCACCTTGCGTCACGACTTTCACATATCACTATTATCAGAACAATACCAAATCCTAAAGGGAGTTTCCTCCACACAAGGTTAAACAAGTCACGTACCTCAAACCACACTAAATCAATCAACTAGAAGGTCTTTCCCTCGATTTTCCAACTACGAACGACTAGAATCTAACCAAAACAATTTCATACTATAAATATAACTATAGGAAACTAATTTAAACATTGAAATTACGATCTTTGCAAAGAATTAAAAAATCGACCCAAAAAGTCACCCCGAGCCCGCGCCTCGAAATCCGACCAAAATTACAAAAATCGAACACACATTCGATATTGAATCTAACCATACAAGAATTATTCAAATCCGACCTCATTTCACCTTTCAAAATTTAGAAACTTAGGCTAAGAAGTTCTTCTCTTTTCCCTAATTTTTTCCACCTCCAATCCTTAATCACATGATAAAAACAGTGATAGATTAGTGTAATTTAACAAAACTCGAGTCGGGCAAGTAGAGGTCGCTCTAGAGGGGGAGGCCAGGCCAGATATTATGCTCTTCCTACAAGGACGGAGGCAGTTGCATCCGACTCAATCATCAAAAGTATTGTTCCGATCTGTTATAGAGATGCAAAGTCTTATTTGATCCATGCTATACTTATTCCTATGTGTCATCTTACTTCGCTCCATAGGTGATTCTTTGAGTTCTCCTGTTTATGTGTCCACACCTGTGGGATATTCTCTCGTTGTTGACTGTGTGTATCGGTCGTGTTTGGTTGTTCTTAGTGGTTTTGAGACTAGAGTCGATCTAGTGTTGCTCAGTATGGTAAATTTTGATGTTATTTTGGGAATGGACTGGTTGTCGCCCTATCATGCTATTCTTGAGTGTCATGCCAAGACGGTGACGTTGGATATGCCAGGTTTGCCCGCGGTTAGAGTGGAGAGGTACTTTAGATTATGTTCCTAGCAGGGTTATCTCATTTCTAAAGGCTCAGCAGATGGTTGAGAAGGGGTGTGATACGTATCTAGCATATGTGAGAGATGTCAGTGTTGATACTCCAACCATTAAGTCAGTTCCGGTAGTGAGGGATTATCCAAATGTATTTCCGGCGGATCTTCAGCGCAGGACGCGCGGCAGGGATATCGACTTGGTATTGATTTGTTACCGGGCACTCAGCCCATTTCTATTCCTCCATATCGTATGGCCCCCCAGAGTTGAAGGAGTTAAAAGAGCAGTTGCAGGAGTTGGTGGATAAGGTTTTCATTCGGCCCAATGTATCACCTTGGGATGCTCCGGTCTTGTTTATAAACAAGAAGGATGGTTCTATGCGCATGTATATTGATTATCCCTAGTTGAACAAGGTTACAATGAAAAACATGTATACATTGCCTCATATTGATGATCTATTTGATCAGCCACAGGGTGCCAGGGTGTTCTCCAAGATTGACTTGCGTTCAGGCTATCATCAGTTGAAGATTCAAGAGCCAAATATCCCGAAGACTACCTTCAAGACTCGGTATGGTCACTACAAGTTCCTTGTGATGTCTTTTGGGCGGATCAATGCCCCAGCAACATTCATGCACTTGAGGAATAGTGTTTTCTGGCCCTATCTTGACTCATTCATCATTATGTTTATTAACGACATTCTGGTGTACTCCTCGAGCCGGGAGGATCATGAGCAGCACTTGAGGACTATGCTCCAAACCTTGAGAGAAAAGAAGTTATATGCAAAATTTTCAAAGTGTGAATTCTGGCTTGATTCGGTAGCATTTTTGGATCATATCAGAGAGCGTCAGTATGACAACTCTCATCTGCTTGTCCTCAAGGACACAATTCAGCACAGCGATGCCAAGGAGGTCACTATTGGGGATGATGGTGTATTACGGATGCAAGGCAGGCTATGTGTGCCCAATGTAGATGGCTTGCGTGATTTGATTCTCTAGGAGGCTCAAATTTTGCGGTACTCCATTCATCCGGGTGCCGCCAAGATGTATCAGGACTTGAGGCAACACAATTGGTGGAGGCTGATAAAGAAGGACATAGTCGAATACGCAGCTCGGTGCCTAAACTGTCAGCAGGTGAAGTATGAGCATCAGCGGCCTGGTGGATTACTTCAGAGGTTAGAGATTCCAGAGTGGAAATGGGAGCGGATCACTATGGATTTTGTTGTTGGGCTCCCACAGACTCGGAGGAAATTCGATGCGGTATAGGTAATCGTGGATAGATTGACCAAGTCAGCTCATTTCATTCCAGTGGTGACTACTTATTCTTCAGAGCAGCTGGCTCAGGTTTATATTCGCGAGATTGTCAGGCTTCATGGAGTGTCGGTATCTATCATCTCTGATTAGGGTACGCAGTTCACATCGCAGTTCCGTTCAACATGAGTTAGGCACACGGGTGGAGTTGAGTACAACATTTCACCCTCAGAAGGATGGACTTTCCGAGTGCACTATTCAGATATTGGAGAATATGCTTCGTGCGTGTGTGATGGAGTTTGGGGTTCTTGGGATAAGTTTTTTCCGCTTGTGGAGTTTGCCTACAACAATAGTTACCAGTCGAGCATTCAAATGGCCCCGCAGGAGGCTTTGATGGCAGGCGGTGCCGGTCTCAGGTGGGTTGGTTTGAGCAGATGAGGCTAGGCTATTGGGTACAGACTTGGTTCTGGATGCTTTGGAAAAGGTTAAAGTGATTCAAGATCAACTTCATACAGCCCAACCCAGACAGAAGAGTTATGCGGATTGGAAGGTTCGGGACGTTGCATTCATTGTTGGAAAGCGGGTATTGCTCTGGGTTTCACCCATGAAGGGCGTTATGAAGTTCGGGAAGAAGGGCAAGCTGAGCCCTAGGTATATCGGAACTTTGAGATTCTTGAGAGGGTTGGAGAGGTGGCTTACAGGCTTGCACTACAACCCAGTCTAGCTGCAGTTCATTTAGTATTCCATGGTTCTATGCTCCGGAAGTATCACGGCAATCCGTCTCATGTGTTAGATTTTAGCTCAATCCAGTTGGATAAGGATTTATCTTTTGTTGAGGAGCCAGTGGCCATTTTGGACAGGCAGGTTCGAAAGTTGAGGTCGAAGAACATTGCCTCATTGAAGGTTCAGTGGAGGGCTTAGTCAGTCGAGGAGGCGACTTGGGAGACCGAGCATGATATGCGTAGCCATTATCCTCATCTTTTCACCACTTTAGATATATCTCTATACTCGTTCGAGGACGAAAGTTTGTTTTAAGAGGGGGAGGATGTAACGACCCGGCTGGTCGCTTTGAGTATTATAGCCCTGATCCCTTAAATTGTGCTTCCTCTATGCTATATTGTGGTTATGTAACTTGCTGGGGTGGTTGGTTTTGGTTTCGGGTGAGTTTTGGAGTGGAATGGGACACATAGTCCCTAAGTTGTAGGGTTAAGCCGTAGGAATTGACCGTAGTTTGACTTGTGTGAAGATGAATCTGGAATGGAGTTTTGATGGTTCCAATAGCTCTATATGGTGATTTTGGTCTTAGGAGCATGTCGGGATGTTGATTTGGAGGTCCGTAAGTCGTTTCGGCACGATTTGGCGAAAGTTGGAAAATGAAAGATTTTTGGAAAATTTGACCGGGAGTTGACTTTATTAATATAAGGGTTGGACCTGATTGCGGAAGTTGGAATAGGTCCGTAATGTCATTTATGACTTATGTGATAAAATTTGGTGTCAATCGGAGTTGTTTTGGTATGAATCGGCATTGGTTTCAGAATTTGGAAGTTCATAGTTCATAAGCTTGAATTTGGATTGCAATTCGTAGAATTTGTGTTGTTTGATGTGATTTGCAGCTTCGAGTAGGTCCATTATGTGTTTTAGAACTTGTTGGTATACTCGGACGGGGTCCCGAGGGCCCCAGGGGTGAATCAGATGGAAATCGGATCATTTGTGCACTTGTTGGATTGCTGAAGGTGCCCAGCTTCTGGTGTTTTTGCACCTGCGAAGGGAATGGCCGTAGATGCGGGCTCGCAAAAGCGAGCACTTGGTCGCAGATGCGGAACTTGGCATGCCCAGCTGGGGGCGCAGGACCGGAAAATATTCCGCAGAAGTGGCTTCGCTTCTGCGGTGGAGAGAGCACAGGAGCGAATGTGTTCCGCAGGTGCGACGCTTGAGCCGTAGGTGCACATGCGCAGATACGATCCCTTTTCCGTAAAAGCAGATTCTTTGGATTTAAGTGAAGTCCGCACCTGCTATGGTGTTTCCACTGGTGCGGAGTCGCAGATGCTGCAGTAAGGTCGCATGTGCAATTTTACTAGGCAGAAAAGGGAATATTTCGAGGGTAATGATTCATATTTCATTTAGGGATTTTTGGAGCTCGGTGGGAGATGCAATTTCGAGGGCTTTTCAGAGGGATTATTGAGGTAAGGATTCTTAACTCGATTTTGGTTAAATTATACTAATCTTTCATTGTTTTTATCATGTGATTAAGGATTAGAGTTGAAAAATATTGGGAAAAAGTAGTAGAACTTCTTAGACTAAGCTTTTGGGTTTTAAAAGGCAAAATGAGGTCGGATTTGAATAATTCTTGTATGGTTGGACTCAATATCGAGTAAATTTTAGATGCCTGGCCAAAAAGGCTATTAATCCTTACAAGTTTTGTTGGACTCCATGATCATAATGATCAAATATATGCTTCTTTCTCCATTTGCTACGTACTCTCCCTATCCCAATTTATGTGGCGAAACTCGAATTTCTAGAGTTAAACTTCTTGATTAATTTTGACTATGAATTCAAACAATTACAATATTCACAAAATCCGATGAAACTGAGTCATAAGCTCTACAGAAAAGTATACTAGTAGTCTCTAAATACAACTCTGTTAAAATAAAGATAACAGTAGTAAAGCGACAGAAGAAGGTGACTCTGAGGCCTGCGAGTGTCGAGTATGTATACCTTGAAGTCTCTGTAGCAACTCATGATCAGCACAACCCGAGGTACCTGGATCTGCACAAATTGTGCAGCAGGCGTAGCATGAGTACACCACAACGGTACCCAGTAAGTATCAAGAATAACCTCGGTGGAGTAGTGACGAGGTACAGTGAAGACACCTACTAGACATAATAACCTGTGCAAAATACTAATATAATGCTGAAGGAAGAACAAATAACAGTACAAAGCTAAACAAAAAAAGATAACAATATAACACTAGCAAAGGTAGGAGAAACAGCAAATAGCAACACAGAGCAAACAGGTAATAAGACAATAAGCAATCAGAACACAGTTAAACTACCAGTGAAACCAATTAAGGAAAAACAATGACAACCAGTTAATCGACTATTCTTTCACAAAGTTTATACCAGAATAACTCTAAGGTATGTGTTCGCTTTTTGTAATTTTTGTCGGGCTCCGAGGCGCGGGACCAGGGTGACTTTTTGTATCGATTTTTCAATTCTTTGCAAAGATCGTAATTTTATTGTTTAAATTAGTGTTCCATACTTATATTTATAGTATGAAATTATTTTGGCTAGATTCGAGCCGTTCGGAGTTAGAAAATCGAGGAAAATGCCTTCTAGTTGATTGATTTAGCGTGGTTTGAGGTAAGTGACTTGTCTAAACTTGTGTGGGGAAATTCCCCTTAGGATTTGGTATTGTTGTGATAATTGTGATATGTGAAAGCTGTGTACGCAAGGTGACGAGTCCGTACACGGGCAAATGTGAAATTTTTGATTTTTAGCTATGTTGTTCTCTCCATGCCTTAATTGAGTTACTTTAACATGTCGTAGTCCTCATAATTAGTCTAATTTCACATGCCTACTTGTCTTGTCTTTTATTTGCAATTTTTCCTACATGTTTTGTTGAATTACTTACTTTTCTTTATTCCGTGTTCACTATTTAACTGTTGAATTCTTACTTGAAATTGCTATTCTTGGAATACCATGTTGTTGAATTCGGTACTCAGTTGCAAAGGCCATGGTTCCGATTGAGGCAAAGTGTAAGTTATGAGATATCATTTTATTGAGTTGCTCTCCGATTGTTATTGTTGAGACCTGTGTACATTGTGGTTGAGCCGTGGGCTCCTTATTGTGAAATTTTGTTATTGTTTGGTTTTCTGGCATGTTGTGATATTTGGGCACTTGAGGTGCGAATTATGATATGTTGTGATATTGATACGCATGCGGTGGTATAAGGTCTGAGTGTTGAAATGCATGCGGTGAGATAAGGTGGGCATGATATGCCATCAAAGCATGCTGACAGCAGAAATGCAAGTACATACAACTGCAGTAATGCCGCACGCGTGGCTAGTAGGGGAACTACTAGAAACCATGCAGTGTGATAAGGTGGGTTATACGCAAGATGCTATTTCAGGAAAATGATTTTTAAAACTAAATGTAAAGGCTCGCGGTGATATAAGGAAAAGGTTGTGAGTTATTTTCATAATTTGGGACTTCGAGGAGGTACCTCGGTAGTGGCCCTTGTGGATCTTTCTTTATTTGCTATAGTTGCTTTGGTTGTTTGTTTTCATAACATGTTAATCCTTGCTTCCTTCCGTGTTGCATTAATTGTCTTGATTATGTGTTGTTAATTTCCGTAAATTTCCTTATTGCTTCATTGTCATTGTCTTTATTAGTATATCATTATAACTTTCTCCTTGTTTCTTATTATCTCCAGTAGGGCCTTAACCTGACCTCGTCACTACCCTACCGAGGTTAGGCTTGGCACTTATTGGGTACCGTTATGGTGTAACTACACTTCTACACATCTTTTTGTGTAGATCCAGTACTTCCTATCAGTCCGGACATTAGTGAGTTGAGGTTGCTTTGGAGACTTCAAGGTATACCTGCCCGCGTCCGCTCGGAGTCCCCTTCTATCTTGTTTTTCCTTATTTCATTACACTATCTTAAACAATGATGTGTAGGATTGTTCAAAATTGTTATTAGAGCTTGTGACTTATACTTCACCAGGTTTTGGGGATTGTACATTTGAGTTACAGATTTTATTTATGTAGTTGTTGAAGTTTTGGGCTATTTAAGTTGTTATTTCAATTTTCCGCATGTTGATAGGCTTACCTAGTTTTAGAGACTAGGTGCTGTCACGACTTACGGACCTCCAAATCAACATCCGGACACGCTCCTAAGACCAAAATTACCATACGGAGCTATTCGGACCATCAAAATTCCATTTCGAATTCTTCTTCATACAAATCAAACAACGGTCAACTCCTACGACTTAACCTTACAACTTAGGGACTATGTGTCCCATTTCACTCCGAAACTCACCCGAAATTAAAACCAACAAAACCGACAAGTTGCATTACTCAAAATGACCAGCCAGTTCGTTGCACTCTATGAGTAGGTAAGCCTAACAATAATGAAAAACTGAACAAATATGAATTAATAAATTGCGAAAAATAACTGATCATTAGATGAAAACCATCGAAAATCAAGTCTTACACTACACACCCCAAAACCGGTGAAACCGAGTCATAAGCTCTACAGAGTATAACAAGAGTAACTACTACATCACTGTCTGAAAGTAAATACAACAAAAAATGAGGATAAAGGAAGGTGACTCCGAGGCCTGCGGACGTAGAGCACGCATATCTTGAAGTCTCCGATAAAAGAGCTAGCAGGAATCTCTATCTACTGGCACGAGCAGAAGTACCTGGATCTGCAAAAAAAGATATGCAGAAGCATAGTATGAGTACACCACAATGGTACCCAGCAAGTATCAAGCCTAACCTCAGTAGAGTAGTGATGAGGCCAAGTAAAGACACCAACTACGATATGAAATAGACAGCATAAAATGAAACTCGGATATAAAATGGGAAGTAAGAAAGCAACTAATATGGAACAAGATGATAGCATGATCTAATACTGGAAAATCAACTGTAGAATTAGCATGGAAGAAGAAAATAAAGTGATACAAAGATCATGTATGGACTACAACTACTAGAATGATAACGAATGAAGCAACAAGAAATATTCCTTCCACGACACTTTGCAACATGAAATAACAGCAAGAAACACGACGAGGTACCGCCTCGTGTATAATAAAATTAAACCGAGGTACCTCCTCGTATAATCAAGAATAACAACCGAGGTACCGCCTCATCTTCACATTTCACAATTTCAATCACAATCCTTCCTTATGCCACCGCGTGAGCCTTACATTTGAAAATAGGTTTTGAAAATAGTTTTTCCAAAATAGCTACACGCACTTTAGCCCACCTTATGACGCCGCGTGGCTTCACGTAGTTCCCCTACAAGCAACACGCACATAAGTCCCACCTTATAACGCCGCATGCACATCAACCCAAGCCTTATACCGCCGCATGCGCATCAATATTATATCACAATAACAACTCGCACCACAAGTGCCCACATATCACAACTTGCCAACAACAACAATATTAATGTTTCCACAACAATAGCCCATGGCTCCACCATAGCGTATACGAGAATATCAACAACAATAATGGATAGAAAATGCTCAATAGAATAGATGTTTCAACAATAACCAACATCGCCTCAACGTATTAACAACTTCCACAGTCTCAACATCAAATAACTCAACAATGAGAAAACTATGTGTAACCATGATATTAGATAAGACTAACTCAAAATAAAGGAAATAATCTTCAACAATGAGTATCAAATAACAGAAGTCAACAAATAAAGGGGCACATGAACAGTAACTCAACAATGGTAATCAACAATGAAGAGATAACATGTGACAATAAAGGGGCAACAAGTTCAACTAAAGCATGGGAGCAATTTAGCAAGTAAGATATAGAACAATTACTAAACAAGTCAACTAAGTCATTTAGGCCTAGTCTAACTCAATTAAGGATGATTTAACTAGGAAAATTTAGAACATAATATGGCATTTCAATTAAAGCATCGTAATAGTCTACGTAGCCTAAACCGGTTACTACGTACAACCCGTGTACCCACTCGTCGACTTGCATGCACGGATTTCACTTAGAACAATTGAATCAAACACTATCAATCCTAAGAGGTAGTTCCCCCACACAAAGTTAGGAAAGACACTTACCTCAATTAGGCTAATTCAATACTCGAAAGTAGCTTTTTCCTTACAATCTGCCTCTATACGGCTCAAATCTAACCAGAATCGACCAAGTAACATCAAACAATGTTAGGAAAGTCAATTGCAATAGATAAAGTTAAGTTTTTTATATTTTTTCCAAAAAGTCAACAAAAGTCAACCCGAGGCTCGCTCGGTCAAAACCCGGGTCCAAAGGTAAATTCCGTCTACCCATGACCCCACGAGTTCATATATGTGATTAGTTTCAAAATCAGAGTGCAAATCGACTCTCAAAACTCAATTTCTTATTTTTTTCAAAACTTGACAAAGTTTCATAAATTTCTACTTTGATTCACATGATTTTGATGTTAAAATCTGAGATATGTTGATGGAATATGATTCGAACTAGATTAGAATCACTTACCCAATGTTTGTAGGTGAAAATCCCCTTTTTCAATCGGCCTCCTACTAAGTCTAGGGTTCAAAAATTAGAGAATGAACTCAAAAATCCAGTCTCCCAACTATTTGATCAGTTGTAGATATCGCAATTGCGACATGGGTTCGCAATTACGAACCCTACCAATTGCGAACAAATCCTCGCAATTGCGGCACTGAAAGCTTGAGGGACTCTTCGCAAATGTGAAGGTTGGACCGCATTTGCGATCACTGTTGCCCTCACGATTGTGACATAAATTATCGCAATTCCAATCCTAGCCCATCCCAGAAGAGTTCGCAAATGATGCGAACACTGGGTTTGGTTTGGCCTGACTTCGCAAATGCGAACCAAGATCTCGCAAATGCGAGATCATAGGCCTGCAGAAAAAACCAGCAAACTTTCAATCCTATCAACACTCCGCTAAGCGTCCGAAACTCACCCGAGCCCTCGAGGTACCAAACCAAACATTCTCACAAGTCTAAAAACATCATATAAACTTGCTCGCACGATCAAAACACAAAAATAACATCTAAAACTATGAATTGAACTCTAAAACGCATGATTTTCAAAGAGAATCTCAAGAACTCTAAAATTTCTACTAAGTGTCTGAATCCTATTAAATCAACTCCGAACGACACCAAATTTTGCAGATAAGTTCTAAATGCCATAACGGACTTATTTCAAGTCCCAAAATCAACTTCTGGCTCAATAGCTAAAAGCCAACTTACGGTCAAACTGTTCAACTTAAAATTTCTCAATTTTGGCAAATCAACCTACGAACTTCCAAAATTAATTTTGGGCACATGCCAAATCCGAAATCACGATACGAAGCTATCAGATTCATAAAAACACAATTCCAGGATCGTTTTCACAAAAGTTAAAGTTTGGTCAACATTTTTCAAATTAAAGCTTAAGTCTAGAATCAAGGGTCCAAATCAAACTAGAATCAAGGTAACGAGGCGCATTTACAAAAAATGACCAATCGGATCGTTACATTCTCCCCCTCTTAAAACAAATATTCGTCCTCGAATGTGCATAAGGACATACCTGAAGTGGTGAGAAGATGAGGATAACGACTCCGCATGTCGTGCTCGGTCTCCCAGGTTGCCTCCTCGACTAGATGACCCCTCCATTGAACCTTCACTAAAGTGATATCATCCGACCTCAACTTTCCGACCTACCGGTCCAAGATGGCCGCTGGCTCCTCAATATAAGACAAATTCTTATCCAACTGGACTAAGCTGAAGTCTAACACATAGGACGGATCACCACAATAATTCCGGAACATAGAAACATGGAATACTGGATGAACTATAGCTAGATTAGATGGAAGTGCAAGCTTGTAAGCAACCTCTCCAATCCTCTCAAGAATCTCAAAAGGTCCGATATACCTAGGGATCAGCTTGCCCTTCTTCCCGAACCTCATAACACCATTCATGGGTGAAACCCGGAGCAAGACCCGCTCCCCAACCATGAATTCAACGTCGCGAACCTTCCGATCTACATAACTCTTCTGTCTAGATTGGGCTGTGCAAAGCCGATCTTGAATCAATTTGACCTTTTCCAAAGCACCCTGAACAAATCTATACCCAATAGCCTAGCCTCGCCCAGCTCAAACCAACCCATCAGAGACCGACACCGTCTCCCATACAAAGCCTTATACGGAGCCATTTGAATGCTCGACTGGTAGCTGTTGTTGTAGGCAAACTCCGCAAGCGGCAAGAACTGATCCCAAGAACCCCCAAACTCCATCACACACACACGGAGCATATCCTCCAATATCTGAATAGTGTGCTCGGACTATCCGTCCATCTGAGGGTGAAATGCGGTACTCAACTCCAGCTAAGTGCCTAGCTCACGCTGCATGACCCTCTAAAACTGTGATGTAAACTACCCCGATCAGAGATGATGGATACCAGCATGCCATGAAGTCTGACAATCTCGCAAATATAAACCTGAGCTAGCTGCTCTGAAGAGTAAGTAGTCACCACTGGAATGAAATGAGTCGACTTGATCAACTTATCCACAATCACCCATATTGCATCGAACTTCCTCTGAGTCCGCGGGAGCCCAACAACAAAATCCATAATAACCCGCTCCCATTTTCACTCTGAAATCTCTAGCCTCTGAAGTATCCACCTGGTCACTAATGCTCATACTACACCTGCTGACAATCCAGACACCAAGCTACATACTCCACTATATCCTTTTTCATCCACCTCCACTAATAGTGCTGCCTCAAGTCCTGATACATCTTAGCGGCACCCGGATGAATGGAGTACCGCGAACTATGAGCCTCCCGAAGAATCAACTCACGCAACCCATCTACATTAGGCACACATAGCATGCCCTGCATCCAACGCACCGTCATCCCTGATAGTGACCTCTTTGGCATCGCCACGCTGAACCGTGTCCTTGAGGACAAGCAAATTAGGGTCATCATACTGACGCTCTCCGATACTATCATAAAGTGAAGACCGAGAAGCAACACAAACCAAAACTCGACTCCGCTCCGAAACGCCCAATCTAACAAACTGGTTGGCTAAGCCCTGAACCTCCAATGCTAATGGCCTCTCTACTACCGGTAGATACGCTAAACTGCCCAAGCTCTCCGCCTTTCGACACAAGGCATCGGCCACCACATTGGCCTTCCCGGGATGATATAAAATGGTGAAATCATAGTCCTTAAGCAACTCTAGCCATCTCCATTTCCGCAAGTTAAAATCCTTCTGTTTGAACAGATGTGGTAGACTCTGGTGGTCGGTGAAGACCTCACAAGGAACACCATACAAATAATGTCTCCAGATCTTCAATGCAAGAACAACGGCTGCCAACTCCAAATCATGGACTGGATAATTCTTCTCATGAGTCTTCAGTAATTGAGACGCGTAGGCAATCATCCTACCGTCTTGCATCAACACCGTGCCAAGGGAAACATGTGACGCATCACAATACACAGTATAAGACCCTGAGCCCGTACGTAACACCAACACTGGGACTGTGGTCAAAGTAGTCTTGAGCTTTTGAAAGCTCACCTCATACTCCTCGGTCCATCTAAAAGGAGCACCCTTCTAGGTCAATTTCGTCATAGGTGCAGCAATAGATAAGAAGCCCTCGACAAAACAATGATAATACCCAGCCAAACCAAGGAAACTCCGGATCTCAGTAGCTGAAGACGGTATGGGCCAACTGTACACCGCCTCAATCTTCTTCAGATGTACCTTGATCCCCTCATTCGTCACCATATGAACCAAAAACATCACCGAATCAAGCCAGAATTCACACTTTGAAAACTTTGCATATAACTTCTTCTCCCTCAAGGTCTGGAGCACAATCGTCAAGTGATGCTCATGATCTTCCCGACTGTGGGAATATACCAAGACGTCGTCAATAACACAATGATGAATGAATCAAGATAAGGCTAGAACACACTGTTCATCAGGTGCATAAATGTTGCTGGGGCATTGGTCGGCCCAAATGACATCACAAGGAACTCGTAGTGACCATACGGAGTCCTAAAGGCAGTCTTCAGAATATCTGGATCCCGAATCTTCAACTGATGATAACCTGACTGCAAAACAATCTTGGAGAACACTTTGGCACCTAGTAGCTGATCAAATAGGTCATCATGCGTGGCAATGGATACCTGTTCTTCACTTTAACCTTGTTCAACTGACAATAATCAATACACATGTGCATAGAACCATCCTTCTTCTTTACAAACAAGACCGGAGCACCCCACAACGACACACTAGACCGAATGAATCCCTTATCAAGCAACTCCTGTAACTGCTCCTTTAACTCTTTCAGCTCTGTTGGGACCGTATGATATGGTGGAATAGAAATAGGCTGAGTGCCCAGCAACAAGTCAATACCGAAATCGATATTTCTGTTGGGCGGCATGCCCGGAAGATCTGTTGGAAACACATCTGGAAAGTCCCTCACTACCGGAACTAACTCAACGGTAGGAGTATTAGCACTGACATCCCGCACAAAGGCTAGATAAGCATTACACCGCTTCTCAACCATCCGCTGAGCCTTTAGGAATGATATAACCCTGCTAGGAACATAATCTAATGCACCCCTCCATTCTAACCATGGTAAACATTGCATAGCCAGCGTCACAGTCTTGGCGTGACAATCAAGAATAGCATGATAAGGCGACAACCATTCCATGCCAAATATAACATCAAAGTCTACCATACTACGTAACAACAGATCAACTCTGGTCTCAAAATCACAAATAACAACTAGACATGACCGATACACGCGGTCCACAATAATAGACACGGGTGTAGACGCATAAATAGGAAAATTCAAGGAATCAGGGGATATACCCAAATATGGAGAAAAATAAGACGATACATAGGAATAAGTGAATCCTGGATCAAATAAGACTGATGTTTCTCTATGACAAGCGGGAACAGTACCTGTAATGACTGAGTCTGAAGTAACTACCTTTGTCCTAGCAAGAAGAGCATAGTATCTGGCCTGGCCTCCCCCTCTAGGGCGACCTCTACCTGCCCGACCTCCACCTCTAGCTGGCTAAGAAGGTGGAGCGGCAACTGCAGTAACAATCTTGGCCTGAGAAGTCTGCGCCCGACTGAATCCGTGGAGCCTGAGTAGTCTGGGAAGGTGCACCCCTATTGAGTCTAGGGAAGTCTTTGACTATGTGGAGGGTATCACCACACTCAAAACAAGCTCTCGGAGGATGTGACGGCTGGGACTGGCTCGGGCGTGGTCGGCTGGACTGACCGATGAAGGCACCCGCACAGGAGGTGCACTAGAAAGTGGCTGAGCAAAGTGTGCAACCTAGGACCTCGATACAACTGGAGCATAGCCCCTACCATGACAGGATGAAGTTGCGGCATGACCATCACTAAGTCCCCCTGTGCCACGAAGCCACTTGGCCTCCCTATCCTTTCTATCACGATCTCGCATACCCTCCAACCTCCGTACAATCTCAACCACCTGCTGATACAGAGTGTCTGACTCCAACTCCATGGCCATGCTGTATCTAGTACTCTGGTTGATCTCTTCAATAAATCGACAGACTCGCTCCTTAACGGTGGCAACCAAGGCTGGTGTATGCCTGGTCAAATTATTGAATCGGACAACATACTCTAACACTAACATAGTACCCTGGCGCAGCCGCTCAAACTCCATGTGCCAAGCATCCCGAAGGGTCTGAGGAACGAACTCTCTCAAGAAGAATTTTGAAAATCGATCCCATGTGAGTGAAGCTGCCTCAACTGGGCAACCCGCCTGTACGCCCGCCACCACTGATATGCCGCTCCTTTCAGCTGGAACATAGTAAAAGCAACCCCACTCATCTCCACAATGCCCATAGTGCGGAGAATACAATGACACTCCTCAAGAAAACCATCTGCATCTACTGAAGCCAAATCACCGAAAGCAAGAGGGTGGTACTTCTTGAACCTCTCGAGCTTGAAATTGGGCAATTTTAAGTTGAAAAGTTTGACCGTAGGTTGACTTTTAGCTATTGAGCTTCGAATTTGATTTTTGGGACTTGGAATAGGTCCATTATGGCATTTAGAACTTGTTCGAAAAATTTGGTGTCCTTCGAAGTCGATTTGAAGGATTTGGACGCTTAGTTCAAATTTTAGAAGTTCTTGAGATTCTCTTTGAAAATCATGTGTTTTAGAGTTCAATTCGTAGTTTTATATGTTATTTTCGTATTTTAATCGCGCGAGCGAGTTTATATGATGTTTTTAGACATGTGTGAATGTTTATTTTGGAGTCCCGAGGGCTCGGGTGAGTTTCGGACGCTTAGCGAAGTGTTGATGGGATTGAATGTTTGCTGGTTTTTTTCTGTAGACCTTTGATCTCACATTTGCAAGATTTTGGTTCGCATTTGCGAAGTCAGGCCAAGCCTACTGGGTTCGCATTTGCGAACCCAGTGTTCGCATTTGCAAACTCTTCTAGGATGGGCTAGGATCGCAATTGCGAGGGCAACAGTGATTGCAAATGCGATCCAACCTTCGCATTTGTGAAGAGTCCCTCAGGCTTTCAGTGCCGGAATTGCGAGGATTTGTTCACAATTGCGAGGGTTCGCAATTGCGAACCATGTCGCAATTGCGACATTTGCAACTGATCAAATAGTTGGAGAGGGGATTTTCACCTACAAACCTTGGGTAAGTTATTCTAATCTAGTTCTAATCATATTCCATCAACATATGTTAGATTTTAATATCAAAATCCTGTGAATCAAAGTAGAAATTTATGAAACTTTGTCAAGTTTTGAAAAAAATAAGAAATTGAGTTTTGAGAGTTGGTTTGGACTTGAATTTTGAAACTACTCACATATATGAACTCGTGGGGTCATGAGTAGACAAAATCTACCATTGGACCCGGGTTGTGACCGGGCGGGCCCCCCCGGTTGACTTTAGTTGACTTTTTAGGGAAAATATAAAAATCTTAACTTTATATATTGCAATTGAATTTCCTAGCATTGTTTGATATTATTGAGTCGATTTTGGTTAGATTTGAGCAGTATGGAGGCGAATTGTAACGGAGAAGCTATTTTCGAGTATTGAATTGGCCTAATTGAGATAAGTTTCTTGCCTAACTTCGTGTGGGAAAATTATCCTTTAGGATTGGTATTGTTTGATTCAATTGTGCTAAGTGAAAGCCATGTACGCAAGGTGACAAGTGGGTGCACGGGTTGTACGTAGTATTTGACCGGTTTAGGCTACTTAGATTATTACCATGCTTTAATTGAAATGCCATATTATGTTCTAAATTCTCATAGTTAAATCATCCTTAATTGTGTTAGACTAGCCCTAAATGCCTTAGTTGACTTGTTTAGTAATTGTTCTACATCTTACTTGCTAAATTGCTGATGCAATATTAAACGCGGAAACAAGAAAACAAAAGATAGAAGCAAGCTCTATGAATTATCAAGACAACAAGTAGGAACTAGTCTACTTACCTTCTTGGTGAAATCAAGGAGTACCTATACTATACGAACGACCCTCAAGATAACGATGATCTTGCAAATTGTTCGATCAAACAAAGGAACAAGTTCAATTTTGAATCACACCAAAATTGGACAAGTTAAAGTCACACGTTGGAAGCACAAGGCTTGGCTGAAAATTTCTTGTAAAATTGATGTAAGGTTCTGAAAATAATGAAGTCTTTAGGATTATATAGATTGAACCTTTACCTAAATTAACTAGGAAAAGAATAACTAGTTAACCTAAATCAACTAGGAAACAAATAACTAACAAAAAGGCCACAATTTGGCTAAGTTTAAAAAATAGTCACGCAGGACCAAACAATTAAGAATTAATGTCTTCCATAGCAACACAATAATACAACATAAACACAAATGTACATCATCTACAAATATTTCGTCCAACACAAGATGTGTGAACGCTTGGCTCTTCTCCAAGGCTAACCAATGCCTTTTCTTGTCTTATCCGACATGCTACCCGCTTCTTCCATAATTGCGCAATCATAGCATGAATGTAGCTTCTTCCAAGACATGAACGTAGCTTGATCAGGTTGGCCTGCATCAGTTGGTATCAGAGCTTGGAACGGGTTTGTTTCTACAATCCCAATCCTATTCTTCGTGCCTTAGTTTAGGTTCTTTCGTTAATTTCATTTTTGATTAAAAAAAACGTTACAAAAAAAAACCGAAAGTTGATAGTTGATTGAAGTTGTTAAATCATCTAGGGATTGAAGTCTTGAAGATTGATTGTTAAAAAAATGTTCTTGAACTGATTCTTGAAGTTTTTGATCGTTAGAAACTGATATCTTAAAATCTTGAAAATCTAGTTGAAAATCTTGAAGGTGCACGATTGAATCTTGAAAATCTTGCAGTTCTTGGAGTTAAAATTGAAGTTCTTGAAGAGTTTTACATTGTTCTTGAAGAGCTTCTTGAATCCTCAAATGTTCTTAACAAGATTGCCTTGAATTCTTGAAGTTCTTGAACTTTAATTTGTTGTTCTTGCAAAGGTATTGTTGAAAACGTGGAAGAGGGCCTAAAGGTGGAAGGGAGGCCGAATTTGGGAAGGAGAAAGGGGGAGAATAGGAAACCATAATTCTAGTCCAAGAAAGAAACAACTCCCAATCCAAAAGGGAGAAGTTTCAAGAATTTGAAAACCTAGTTGGACAAGGAGAAGGGGGACGAAAATTGGTTGGAAAAGGAAAAGGGGGG